>CAKNXH010063580.1:32167-54351 GCA_932178445.1 Andricus quercusramuli | reverse complement strand
TAAAATTTCTAATGCTACGGGGTATCGAACCTACATCTATAACTAAATCTATCGCCTAGCAGTCGGGAGTCTTAACCATTGCGCTAAACTTACGATTTGAAACTCGACGAAAAAGCCTTCCTCATAAGCTACAGCTCAAAATGTTAAAACACCAAATTTTAAACTCTTTCTTTCTAATCAAATATTTGTCATTATACGACGATATGTAAATGTGAAATATATGAACTGTTAACAGGAATATCAATAAAATAATTTAAATCGATTACACTTTTTCTTTGAGTAATATTTCGTTTATTAGCAATTTAGACTACTTTACAACTTTCTACAATGACAGGAAATGTAATTTTTTATGAACATTTAACATTTTTAACGACGGAACTTAGCAATTTGATCGTGAGCTTTGACAATGTTTTAATAACAAATTTTTTCAAACTTTCGTGTAAGGTTTGGTTGTTAGGTGTTTTAGACCATTTTACAATGTTTAAGATTGACATAAAATGTAATTTTTTCTTAACATTTACAATTTTACATAAATATGGAAGTTAGAATTGAAAAAAAAACAGGAAAAAAGTTGTTTTCGCGATAGTCTCTTAGATATTCACTAATTCAATAAATGTTTAGATTATACAATCTCTGAAGTACGCTCTATGTCAAAATGACATTCGCATTTCGCACGCAAGGTATTATGATAAAATATAGGTTATGTTTCAGAATTCGGCGTTGCCAAGTATTCCTGGAGGCTTCCCGACTTAGGGTTTTCAAAAGAAACCCCCTCCAATTCCACTAAATGAAAACTTAACGTACCATCTGTATCTCAATATTATTTTATTAATTTTTAACCAGAACAGCGAGAAAATATTAGAAGTAATGACAGAATACTTGTATATGGTTACCTGATTATCGCCACATTTGATAAAAATTTTGTTATTAAAAATAAAAAACCTGAAGATGTTCTTGTCTAAACCCTACTTTAATTGGGGCAAACTAGGGCAATTTCTGCAAGGGAATAAGTACAGAGTCGAGGAGTTAACCACATTCTTGAAATCTGATGTTCACTTTCCATGAAATCTAGTGGAATCCCTGGACATCTTTGGAATCCTTTGGAATCCCGTAAATTCTGTTGAAAAATTTGTAAATCCCTTGAAATCTGTAACATTCTGTAAAAGTACTTCATAATCCTATAAAATCCGTGAAAATCCCTTAAAACATCTAAAACTCGGTTAAAGTCGTTGAGATTCCGTGAAATATTATATCTTTGAAATTCATTAAAAAATTTTTAAATCCATTCAAATCATTCGAAAGCGCAATAAAGAAACGGGTTTTAGAACACATAAAGTTCGTTGTTGAAATGTTTAAAATGTTCCACTTTGGTTGTCAAGGAGATTTTTTTTGTGTCATGATGCCTTCACATCGAATCAGTTTTCATAATTTAAACCACAAATTCTCTTAGACAGTCAAATTTCCCATACATAATTTGGAATATTTTGAAATCCTTAAAAATCATTTACAATTCTGTGAAATCGTTGAAACCTCCTTGAATCTCTTAAAATCCGTTAAAATCCCTTAAAATTATTTGAAATTCTGTGAAATATTTTTACATCTCTTGAAATCCGTTAAAATCTTTGAAATCCGTCAAAATACTCTGTAAAATCCCTTAAAAATGTAAGATTATCTTTGAATTGGTAATAGGTCATTTCTTCAAACACATGAAATCTTTTGAAATCATTTTAAATGTGTGAAATATCTCGTAATCTTTTTCAATCGCTTGAAATACCTTAATACTTAATCTCAAAATCTGGTATTTCTTTTAAATACGTCGCATTTCTTTAAAATACCTTAAAAACTCTTGAAATCTGTTCTGAACTGGAAATTTTCAAAATCTATTGAAATCTCGAGTACAGTAAAAATAATTGACATATTCCCAACGAATGGGCACGAAATTCATGAACGTTATTGAAACGTCTTAAGAACGTTTCTTGGACGTCTAAGTCAAAAGAAGTTATTTGAAATTTTAAAAAAGTGGCCTAAGTCAAACCAAGTAATGTTCTGAAAACGTTTCATGTTCCAAACACGTCCTTAAAACGTCTCTGGAACATTGTAAATTCAAGGACTGTTATTTGCACTGACTTAAGACTTTTTTGAGCCGTTCTAAAATTATGTACTTTAATGTTTCTGCCCACCGATAATTGCCGATATATTGAGTAAAAATATTCAATATTAATGCACGTTCCTACCATGATAAAGATAAAAGAATATTTTAAAAGAAATTAATTCATAACAAATCTTAAATGTTGTAATAATAAAAATAAGATTTTTTTCAGCTAAATACTTTTATTATTATACCATTAAGCCATTTTCCTTTCGGGGTAGGCGTGACTTCCTTTTTGAATATAATCAGCGAAATTTAATGATTAATTTTACACAGTTTTCAAAATTTCAATTAGTGAAAATCTGGTAGAAATCACTGAAAATTCACTGGAATTCGAGTCATTTTTCACTGATTCCAAAGTAAAAAAACTATTGAAATTTTCACTAACCGTCACCAGTTATTTTTGACTAAGTAAATCAGTGAAATACGACTGAATTTCAGTGGAATTCTTCTGACTCAAAATAAATTACTACTCCTTATTCATTAGAATGACTTCGTACCTGATTCAATTAATTAGGCGTTTTAAAGTAAAACGGAGGAATTTTATCGAATACCTGTCGAAAGCTGAAGAGTGACTTATGAAAATTTCATGACCATCATTTATAATTCTTTTTTCAATTGAGGACGAACTCACGTCAGAGGGTCTATTTTAAAATCTTTAGATCGTCGACCCATGTTCATGTGACTGAGAATCAGAGTGTAAAAGACACTTAAAGGAGGATAGGGTAGGATTTTATTCACTGCATAGCAGACGTTTTGCATGTTTATTAGGTAGCTAGGTATTTCGTGGATATAGTGGTTCAGTGTGACGCTGCGCTACTTTCAGTAGGCCACAGATAGCTTGGGGTAGTAAGAATAGGTCGGTAAAAGAGTGGTCTTCAAACTGAGAGGTCAGCAGTCACGAGGGGCTCTAGACTTTTCACGAGGGACTGAATTAGCGATGGATCGAAAAGTCCACTTATGTATGTACATACAGTACACGTCGTTAAGAGATTTTCGCTTACTAATGCTTTTCATATTATGCCGAGCTCACTACTTTTTTAGTTTCTTCATGCTGGTGTGTATTAAATATTAATTATACTTCTATTATTATCCATTTAAGGATTTGAAAAGAACAGAGAGAAAAAACTGTATCACTAGCATATAATTGTATGTTTATTTCTAATGATTAAACAAACAAATTTGCTCTTTTTTCGGGTTTAGTAGGAAATTCTTATAACCCCGTACCAGCGCACATTGGGCTAAAGTGAAAAAGTTCGTGACAAAATCGTAGAAATATTGGTTGGGGATGTCCTAGAGGATGATTTTTTCTAAGATTTACAGATGAATAACATAATAGATAACATAATAGAGGAAAAATACGGAGAAGCTAAAAAAATATATTTTTACCTTGAAAATCAATGTTAAATTTTACATTTTTTGACAAAAAGTTGCATTATTGGATACCATGGGCGCTGAGATATTATATTACATATTTTACATACACTGTTAGAAAAATCTGTATGAGATTTAATATACATGTGTGTGAAGCAAATATGCACTACCGCTACTGAAATGTAACATACATGGGTGTAGTGAATTTAATATACATGTGTATTAAATTTAATTTACAGGTCGGTATAGCAGAATTGTTATTTATAATGAAAGTGCGACGTACGGGTGGAACTTTTTCCAAAATCCAGTCTAAATAGTAGAAATTTGATGCTAGTACAGTTGATTGTAGGTTAGTTCTGTTATTTGTTTGCTTAATTGATCTTTTCGACTTAAAATCCAGTCACATTTTTGATTAACTGGAAGAAGGTATTATGTTTTATTATTTAGAGTGAAAAATTCATGTTGAACTTATTTTGAGTTTGTGTAAAATGGAATTATCTGATTTTTCTTGTAAGTGATTGAAATGAATGTATATGAAATTTAATATACACGCTCTTAATGGCGATTTCATATGATTGATATATTAATTTTAATACACATGGGTATATTAAATTTAATATTATTTTTAACAGTGTATATATTCTAATAGTTTTTGTCATGCCGAATCCAAATATGGGCTTTAAATCAGCCTAGGACTTTCCGTTTGTAAGAAAAATGCAATTGAATCCTCTATTTTGAACCTTCATGGCATGAATGATTTCCATTAATGTAAATTTGACAATTTGTCGTATTAAAGGGGTTTTGGGGTCGTCGAATTGGAATACAAAGTAAAAATGTAAAAGCAAAATTGTAAGACCGAGCCAATATGACTGCAAATTACTTTAGGGAGGATTTTCGGGTCGCTGATTTCAAATCTAAAGTCAAAATTTCAAAATTCAAAATGAAGGATCCAATATGGCGTAATTTCATTGTAAGCATATAACCGACCTTATTCAAAATTGCTACTTGGGGATTTTTATGTCGTCGATTTCTAATCTGGAGTGAAAATGCAAAAATTTTATGATTTGAGTTTGAATTTTCATTTTAAATGTCTGATGCAATATTACATCAGACTTTCAACATTTTCGAACTTTCACAATAGATTTGAAATCGAAAACATAAAAAAATCCCAAGTAACGATTTTGAAGAAAATCGATTATATTCTCACAAAAACATTCCGCCATATTGGATCCTTCATTTTGAATTTTTGACTTCAGATTCAAAATAAGCGCCCCCCCCCCCAGTAATTTTCAGTCATTTCGGCTCGGTCTTGCAATTTTGGTCCACCATATTGGATCCGACATTTTGACTTTGTATTCAAAAATTCGACGACCCCAAAACCCCTTTAATACGACAAATGGTCAAATTCACATTGGTGGAAATCATTCATGCCATGAAGGTTCAAAATAGATAATTCAATTGCACTTTTCTTACAAACAAAAAGTCCTAGTGCGGGTAAAAATATTTGGTCTTGCTTTTGTCGCGGGTAAGGAACAATTCAAGACAATTCCAAGTCATCCTGTATGTCTACCTCGTGAGACGGAACCATACTATTTTTGATGTCTTAAGGGTCATCACTAATCCGCTTCAAACTTTATGGAATGTTTATATTATTTATCTTCATGATATTTATTGTTTATGTAACAATAAGTTTATTTATCTGCAATAAGTATGTTGTTTGGATGGCGAATCTAAAAATTTGGTCCATTTTTTCCTACCTATACTTCTAGAAAATGACAGTTTTAATCTTTTTATGGAAAATTTTATATGCCTGCAGTTTTTGAGGCGTACAGGTTCCGAATTTTTTATTCAAAAATTATTTATTACAAAATGACAAGTTTCATTGGTTGTAAAATTTTAATCCTCAGCAGATGTCAACTGTTTGGTCCTCACCTAGGGGTCGTGCATAAATTACGTAACGCAATTTTCCGACAATTTTGCCCCTCCCCCCTATGTAACGCTTTTTCCGACTTTGCCCAGTAGTTTTTCACCATTATGTAACACTAAGCTAGACCCCCCCCCCCCCCCCCTAAAAAGTGTTACGTAATTTATGCACGAACCCCTAGCTACCTGGTTCCTGGAAATTGCAGGCCATGCCGGTACGAGTGGATTCAGACAGGACGGCACATGGGAGGAGCCTACCTCCCACCACTTCCGAACCATTGGCACTCGGACAGTTGGCGCGCTTATTACAAAACAGTTGAATTTTAAAACAGGAAAAATGGACTTTTGACAAATAAGTTATCTGTCAACTAAATAGTTGGTTTTTCTATGAAGACAGGGGAATCTTTAACTGAAAAAAACGAATTTTCAATTGAAAAACATAAATTCACGCTATCATTTTCAATGCTGTGAATTGAAAAATTGATAAAAAAACTCATAAATTTTCAAAATGATATCATTTTAAGCAACTCGAATTTTTCCTAAAATTTTTTGAAAATCCTCCAAAAGTAAAAGAATGACCTTAAAATCATCCTTATTCTTTTTTCAAAATTGTATTAAATATTGTTTTAAAATTAACTACAAAAATATGTTATTTTTTCTACAAATTTTGATACGAATTTTTTATTCATTTAAAACCTTTCAAAATGCTTAAAAAGCTTATAAATTTTGTGTTCGGAATTTTCAAACATTTTCATTCTGTTTTAAAATCTGAATTTAGTTTTTTATTTTTGGAACTCTTTTCCAGTTTTAAATTCAGATTGGATCTTTTCAAAATTTAAAAATTAAAATTGTGCCGTTCAAAGTTTAAATTTAACGCCCTGAAATGTCAATGATTTAAGGCTTTCTATTTCAAATTATTCAATTTCAAATTGTTCACTTTTCAATATTTGATTTATAATTATTGCTAATTTCAAATGAACCAAAAAATACGAATTTTCAACTGAAATGATGAATTTTCGACAAAAAAATAAAGTTGTAACAAAAATTCTTCAACTTCTAACAAGAATTTCAACCAAAGAAGATAAATTCTCATTGAAAAATATAATACATAGTTCGATATTTCAACAAAAAAGGTTCAGATTTTTAATTAAAAACTAGCAATTTTAGCTAAATTGCAGTCTCTATCAGAAATCATAATAATTCAATTGATAGCCCTTTTTATACATTTTACATACGAACTAATTATTATTTCATTGTTATTCCCTAATTCTCCCGGCTCTAAAGTGCCAACTTTACTGGAAAAATTTGAATGTTTACATTTTTCACAAGTTTTTAAATAATACGATTAATGAAATAATTCATTTAGTTATTTTCGGGCAAAAAATGTAACCAAAAGTAACCTTTTCATAAAACAAGTAACTATTTTTCCAAATAAGCGCGCCAACTGTCCGCATGCCAGTGGTTCGGCAGTGGTGGGAGGTAGGCTCCTGCCATGTGCCGTCCTGTCTGAATCCACTGGTCTGCCTGTGGGGTCCATAGTTTAAAGAGGACGGAGTACCTGGGTTACCTTCCCCTTCCAGTGGGACCCTTACCCCTCTCACCAATCGGGCGCACTCGAATTGGGCACACGGTCAACCACCCTTAGAATCTAAGACCCGAATTCGGCAAAGAGCTGAGGCAGGTAGTTTTTGGCTAGCACGTATTGGGCACAAGGGATATTCTGGTAGTGGAGCATTCTTCTAATGAGACTGTCATACGAAATTAAAAAGTTAGACTTTGAGCAATCTACTAATTTTATAGCAAAAATAATAAACAAAATAAAAATTGAGATATTTAAAATAAAATTTTTAATCTCAATTTAAATCTAAAAATTCCAGGAAAATTTTCACTTTAAAGACAAGATGACAAATGAGGTTTCTAAAAAATATCCATTTGGGTGTGTATTAAACTGAGATTAATTTAAAAGAGAGAGCAACGAATTTGACAATAAAAATGTTTTATTCTCATTCATACATATGTACAATTGAAAAGCTTGAAATTATATAGTAATAGAATATAGTGCCCTGAATTGGATGAGAGAAGCTTTGACTTCATAATACTTAAAAATTTAAGCAAAAAAGGAGAGTATTAGGTACCAAACTGAAGATAAAAAATTTGTTTAAACAATACGCTTATCGTAAAATAGATTGAATGAGATATGTTTTTTACAATTAATCTTTTACAGAAGCAATGCACTTTTATCCACATGAGGGTCTTGGGCCACGATCTAGATAATCGTGTTTTATGTACAGTAGTGACAGTGTTAATTTGTGAAAATTTTTATTAATATATACAATATTTTGAATTATTTTGTAGGTTGACCCAGAAACCTATTCCATCAAGGTCTATGGCTTAATGTCTCTGTTTGTTAAATTTTTTAAGAAGAAAATTAGAAACACAGTATCTGAAATACGTTGGCTCCAACCTCTTCCGTATTTACCATTATTATTAGGTAGGCAAGGTTCTGTGGACATTTTCAAAGTCAAGTGTCCTGCGAATACAAGGAATAAAAAAGCAATTAAAAAAAATGTTATCTCAGTAAAAATTGCAAAATTATTAGAACACAAAAGATACTTTACTTCCTAATGCGGCTCGTGACTAGCGTAGAAGGATATGCATTTAATGAAGCACAGCCTTGATTCAAAGTCGCTGTTTCGATATTATTCAATTTTGGACTCTATACATTTTTGCTTTCTCACCACGTCATTTCTCTTAGCTTCGGCTTCATTCAAACTATTTCGAGTGATAGAGCTGGTATTATGTGCATCTTGCAAGTAGTCCAAGAACCAGCAAATGTTTGGATGTGGTGACACACAGGCGTCATTGTTCTCTGGTCCTGTGCCCAATTCATGCCAAAATTTCAGAGGGCCCACTGGCTAGCAGGTCAAACACTGACCGTGTGCCCAATTCGGGTGCACCGCTCGCCAGCGTCTGTCACCGACCCATGTCAGCGGGGGGTCCTTTGTACTCATGAGGAATAAAATACGAAACATAAAGATTTTTTAATTTTGCAATTAGTAATTTGGAGATATTATATTCGAAATCTACGTTTCTTGGCGATTCCAACGATATGTTACTTGACTTCGTAAGTTGAAAATTAGGAGTGTTTATTAGGCCATATCCCGTGTGTGGATTGTAACGCTCGGATCGACTAGTTTCTAAACAGATCGGCTATTTTAATTTAAAAAATTAATAACTAATTAAATATAATTATTTGTTATGCCATAAAAGTCCAATATATAGATTATGCAGTCAATTAAAAATATAAAAAAAGTTTTGGTACACAAAAAAATGAAGAAATGAGTTTCCGCAAATCTCTTGCACATACGCGGGGTGTCTCAAGATTCCTTAAAGAAACCAATCCCGAAGCTACTGGAACGTGTACGTCATCCGCTTCTGCTCCTTCTATCCTAGAAGGTAAGCAAGAGCGGGAAATTTACACGTGATAACATCGGACAATACTGTACCTTGGAGTCAGGTCTCTAGCCGCGGATGACCTTACGCGGCAGACAAGACAGTTGAAGATGATGGTTTCACCTTTAGATACTTTTTTAGAGCTACCAATCTTTGTAGAATTTAAGAGGAACAGTATTGGCGGACCAGATGGAGTGATCCCAGAAGAACAGCTTTTTGCATCCGGTTCGCGATGAAATGAGCCTGACGCTGGCAAGCCGGAATCTTGTTGAGTTGGCTGATAAATGAAGCTTTCATACCTCCAAGACAACCGAGTACGAGAATTATAAAATGGACTTTGTAGCCTTGGTGCCTAGTAAGCTCGAAAAGAAGTACTTGATATTTCGCTCGTTTTTCTCCCTCCTTTGCCGTGATATTACCATCGGCTGGTGCCGAGAATTCAATCACGTAATGATCTTGTTCTTCAGATCTTGGAGAACAATATCAGGCTTCGTCGCACTGATACGTTGATTGGTGGAGAATGAGCAATTCCAGTAGATCTTACACTGATCATTCTCCACAACGGACTCGAGTTCCCCCTGGGTGTATGGCAAGACGGGCAACAGGTCAACACCATAGAAATGCCTAAGATGGTAATATAACACTTTTAGAGCTGCATTGTGTCTCTCTATGTACGCGTAGCGTGCATATTTAGAGCATCCACTGAGAACATGTCCAAGTGTTTTTGGCTCTTGCTTGCACACTCGGCAGTTGGTATCGTTTACAGGTACATTCATCATGCGCTCGCGGTAAGCTAAGGTGTCTATAACGCTGTCTTGACAGGCAAAAAGAAATCCCTCAGTCTCCTTAATGAAGGGGTTTATCAGCATGTTCTCTTAGTAGGAGCGTATGTTCTGCTTCCTGTATACGACTTTTGAGCACCAGAGGTGTTAGTGATGCTAGGCCATGTGTAATGTTGCTGGAATCAAATGGGAGGTCAAGCTCCTCTGCGGCCCTATCTGCTGCGTGGTATAGAAACACCGCAGCATTGGCGACTTCATGTTGATGTACGAGTCGCATAAGGGAATCCGTGCTTTTTAGAACTGAGCAGGCTGTAGCCAGAACCGTTCTCCGATGAAGACACTCTAAGCTTAGCAATCCTCTACCCCCTTTATCGCGAGGGAGATATATTCGAGGTACGGAAGATCTAGGATGAAGACTTCATTGTATTGTCATCATCTTGCGTGTGCTTCGATCAAGTTGTTTTAACTCATCGACGTTCCATTTTACTGCACCAAACGTGTAGAGCAGTATAGGAACGGCCAGCATATTGGTCGCCTGGATCTTATTCTTTCCAGATAATTCGGAAGCCCAAATTTTTCTGAGAATTTGGCGATACCTTTTTCCAAGGGCCGTTTTCATGTTATGCACATTTTGGGTTTCCGCTTGCGGTATTCCAAGATATGTATATGTTTCTCCAATACCAAGATGTTGAATCGTATTTCCGCCTATGAGTTGAACATCCTGATCGTCACTGGATGATGTAGTTTCTAGTCTTCCTTGGTGTAGGTGGACGCAAGCACACTTGTCCAGTCCGAAGCTCATGCCAATCGCTTTAGAATACCTATTTACCGCATCTACAAGGATGTTAAGGTCCTTTTTTGAGGAAGCAAAGAGGTTACGGTCGTCCATGTATAAAAGGTGGTTGACCTTATATTCTCTTCTGTTCGGCGGGCCACATAGGTATCCAGAGCTTTTGCCTCGGAGCACAATAGATAGAGGCAAGAGGGAGATGCAGAAAAGTATCGGACTTAGAGAGTCTCCTTGAAAGACGCCCCTCTTATATGTGACAAATCTTGTAGTCACTTGTCTTTTGTCAAATGTTATGACAAATCTTGTCCGCCACAAGAGCATAAGCTCTTTTATGCATCTCACTATTTTTGGATGCACCTCCATGCACTCAAGGAGCTTGATAAGTAGCTCATGGTTCGTGTTATCGAATGCCTTACGGTAATCAATCCAAGCCATGGACAGATTGCGTCGATACCTGATCGAGTCCTGGGTAATACACCTGTCTATTAACAGGTTCTCCCTGCAACCTGTCAGCTCTCTCTTGCATCCACGTTGTTCGACTATTACACTCCATACCGGCTCGATAGATGTCAATATCCTCTCTTTGAGGATACCAGTGAATAGCTTGTAGCTGGTGTTCAAACAAGCTATGGGCCTGTAGTTCTTTGGACATGACAAATCTCCGGCCTTAGGGATCAATACCGTGCGTCCTTCCACTAGCCACTATGGGACGGGTTGTTCTCCGTTTAAGAAAGTAGTAAATATACGAGCTAGATGTTGGTGCGTAGAAGTAAACTTCTTCCACCAAAAGTTGTTGATTTTATCTGGCCCTGGCGCCGAAAAGTTCTTAGTTCTAGCGATAACTTTCTTCACTTCTTCAGCAGTAATTAGTGGACACTCTTCCTCTGGTTCTTGTAACCTTTGCCTTTGGCAAAAGTTACGAAAGAGTGATATATCAGAAGCGTCTTCATTTAGCTGATAAGTATCTCCATATACTTGCTCCCAGAAGACTTGAATCTCTTCTCGACTAGGCGGATTTTTAACTACACATGACGCTTTATTGAACAGACGGGAAGGATTAGTAGAAAAGGTGGAATTTTCTTGAATCCACTTAACTCGCCGTTCAAGGCGCTGTTTCGCTGTTGAAAGAGATCTTACTTTTTGCGTCCAGTGCTGCTTGATGGTCGACAGTTTACACTTGTTCAGCGTGTGATTTGCTTTCCTCAAGTTTCGAGCAAGTGCCCTAACTTTTGGAGTGAACTTTTTATTTGATGTTATGTAGCTAATCACGCACTGAACATTTGATGCATGCCGTCTCGCCGTTTCAATTTTGAACTGAAGCTATGCAATACGCTCGCGTGTCTTACTCAGACGTACCGAAGTTTCGTTACTTCTATCGTCGCTAAGCAGGGAGACCGCCTTCTCGTAAACTACACAGTTCAGATTCCAGAGATTAACATCTTCGGGGAGCAAATCGCGGAGAGCAGTATTAGCTTCAGCTAATTTGTCCATCCTGAGGAAGACTTTTTGGTGGATAGATCTCCTACTTCTCATGTTGACATTATCGGCTATCTGCAAAGGTGGTCTTGCTGGAACGGGTGGAATGTTCGCTGGAGGATGTTGCTCCCCTTCCTATTGATAAACAGCTTCAAATCCGTTTTTTCGCAAGAAGGATACCTGATCTCTTAAATACTGAGGCGTTTTATGAGCATATTCCGGGTGCATATTGCCCCAACGGTCATGTAACCTCTTCATGAATCCTCTCCGCGCCGGTGAGCTTCTTTGCCAACAGGTAAGAAGGTCCCTCCTGAGTTGGTCCGACCATTTAAATAGATGTTCTCGCGTTTGTCCGGGATCATTGCCTGGTCGTCGCCTCGGTTCGTTCCTATTGCCACTCCCAACTGAACCATGGCCTCCATCCGAGAGAGGCCGATTGTGGGTGGCACTGCGCGATACTTGTGTCGTAACCGCATAATTCGTTGCATTGGGGAGTTAGCCCAAAGCAACGCGTCATATTATTATTATTATTATTATTATTATTTCGAAATCTCTGTAAATACAATTGCACAAATGCTCAAGTAATAATTAATTGTACACTATTACATATTTAAGATAGTAAACAATAATTGTTGAAGGTGATCGAAATCTTAATACAAGAACTGTATTCTAAAGAACGATTTTTTTAGAGAATGTTTAGAAAACATTTTCTTTCAATTGAATTATATAGTAAAGTTATAATAAATTTATATTGTATTTATAATAATTATAATATGTATTATATTGATGATATTCCAGAAAATCAAATATCATTATAAAGGATGTATTTAATTTATCAATTAATCTATTTTAGATCTATTTAGAATCTAGATTTTCAAGGTAAAAATACATATTTTCAGCTTCTCCATATTTTTCCGCTATTCTGTAGTTATTCATCTGTAAATCTAAAAAAAATCCATCCCTCTCTAGGTCCTCCTTGTCAAATGTTCTAAGATTTTGTGACAAACTTTTTCACTTCAGCTCACTGTGCAGCGGCTGTCCGTTTCTTACCATTTATCCGGAAAAAACTATAAAAATACGTCTGGTATTTTCCCCATAAATTGACCACTGCGGAGCGTAGAAAAATATTGGGATTGAGAACATTGGGAAAAATCTGCTTTCTATTTCAATGGTGAGAGGCTTCTTAAAAAGCTTTTCCTTTAGTCCGATTTTTTTTCGGGGAAAGCTCAAATCGAAACTCTTGGCATGTAGAATTTAGATGAATAATAAAAATTGAGCTTTTGTTTCTTATATCAGTTGTTCTTATTAAAAATAAGGAAAGTGAGGCAAATTTGGTCCATTTATTATCATGTATGAAATCCTTGGATTTTTTATTCCCTGCATAAAGTGCCACTGCGGAGCGTAGAAATATTATGGGGAAAACCCCTATTTTTACGAATATGAGACTGTATTTTTTTCAACACAGAACATTTTTAATGGTCAAATTAAAAACTTCCATATACTTTTTCATTAAATACTAATTGCTTAAACTATTTTCACTTGTTTAAACAATACTTTTTCGCATTTTTTCGCAAATCATCGGTACACTCACAACGAGATAAACTAATTAAGTATTATTATATAAAAAATCAGTAGGGCCGATTGAATTTATTTTTAATCGCTTCAATTATTTTGTATTTTTCAAATTTAATTGTTGAGTGGAATAAGGCATAAAAGTGCAGTTATTTTCAAATTTCTCAACAAACTCGATAGAATTCGGGTTTGTGATTTTTTTCAAACAAAATATTAAAAAATTACACGTTCTCTGAACGACATGAACTAATTAACTAAAATCAAAACGGTAGATTTACGTTAGCTTCAATTTTTAAAATAATCTTTCATTGTTCAAATGTAGTTTTAGACTAAAATACGCAAGAACTCCAATATTGAGTACGGACATGACCTTGATATTCACCGGATATGACAGGCAGCGCCCGCGGGGGCCAAAGCCTAAAATATCTTAGGGATATAAATTTGAAATTTCCATAAGATAGCACGTATGCATTATTTTTAAATATAATAAATGTATAAATGATTGCATTAAAACGTATATAACGTTTTTCAAAACGAAGCAAAATAATAGAGGGAACTTTCTTGCAAACAGATTTCGTGAAAAGAAGGTCTTTTCATTCCAGTTAAACCCATTCTAGTTTCGTTGTTGGTTATGAACATAACCCTAAAAATTACAGGTCGATTGTCAACAAGCGGATTTATGATGAATATTTCAATAAAAACAGGATTTCGATAATTCAATCGATTTTCACCCTGAAACGCTCAATAAGGGAAAAAGTTTAGCAGTAATTCATGTGGTGAGGGTGCAGGAGTTGAAAGTGAATGGAACCCAAGTGCGAATTCCAATACGGCCCAACATTGGCCCAGTATTGGCAAAAATGTTGCCGAAATTCGGCTGCCAGTATTGAGCCATAGCTGGATGTGTAACTACGGTATGCACTTGGCGGCCAATTCTGGCCCAGACTCTGGCCGCCATTACCGGAGTTAATTAAAAAAATAATACAAAATCATTGAATTGTTTTAGGACGCATCTATATACGACTGCATAACGTCCGAATATTCATTATAATTTCAAAAACTGAAATTTCATTCAAACATTTTGTTTAACTTTAGCACTCACTACTGCTATAAGCTAAAGATATGACAAAAAAAGGTATTTAAAAAATAAATAATAATTGATTGCGAGTAATTTGACTTTGAATATTAATGGGTCCTCCTGGTGTAGAGTGAATACATATTACATATTTAAATATTATATTATAAATAAAATTTCGAACGCTACGGGGTATCGAACCTACATCTATACCTAAATCTATCGCCTAGCAGTCGGGAGTCTTAACCATTGCGCTAAACTTCTGAGTTGAAACTTGATGAAAAAGCCATCCTCATAAGCTACAGCTCAAAACAGTTGAAACACCAAATTTTAAACTCTCTTTTTCTAATTAAATATTTATTATTATACGACGTTATGTATAGATGTAAAATATACGAACTGTTAACAGGAATATCAATAAAATAATTTTTAAATAAATAATTTATATCGATTACAATTTTTCTTCGTGTAATATTTCGTTTTTTGGCGTTTTAGACTACTTTACAACTTTCTACAATGACAGGAAATGTAATTTTTTATGAACATTGAAAATTTGTAATGGCGGAACTTAGAAATTTCATCGTGAACTTTGACGATTTTTTAATAACAAATTTTTTTAAACTTCCGTGTAAGTTTTGGGTTTTAGGTGTTTTATACCATTTTACAACGTTTAAGATTGACATAAAATCTAATTTTTTCTGAACATTTACAATTTTACATAGAGATGGAACTTGGAATTTTTTTCTTAAAAAAAATCAGGAAAAAAGTTGCATTCGAGACAGTTGTATTTATAGTTCTTAGACATTAGAAAACACATAAATCTGAATAAATGCTTTGGCCTATACTTGGCACCTCTTTCCGGCCTTTGCAGGGCCAGACCTTGCCTTTTCCTATTGAAAAATGTTTAGCCAAAGTAAAGACGAAGTTGGGAACAGCAGTGCGCCGAGACTGGGCCGAACTCTGGCTTTTTTTCTTCAAACATGGTTTGCCGTAGTAAGTCACACTGGGCGCAGTGATGCGCCTTTGCTGGGCCAGACTCCGGCCTTTCCTATTAAAACATGTTTTGCTAGAGTAAAGACGAAGTTTGGAACAGTAATGCGCCGCGTCTGGGCCGATCTCTGGCTTTTCCTGATAAAACATGCTTTGCCGTGATAAAAGTAACACTTGGTCCAGTAATGTGCCATCACTGGGCCAAGCATCGGCGGTAGATCGACAAATTTGAATAGCCAATATAGGCAACCAGCACGGGCACAACATTGGGCCGATTAAAATGCCGATATTGGCCCAGTAACATTAGCCGATCCTTGGCTGCCGAAATTGGACCAAGCCTGGGCCGTGTTTTCAGTTCCGGCAATTCGCACTTGGGAATAAGCAAAATTCAGTGTAGCGTAATCAGACAAACGTTTGTTAGTTCTCCCCCATATAACATTAAATTACAGGTGTTTATTCAGTAAAAAAATATATAACATAAAGAAAGGTATTAGGGAAATCTATAATTATAATCATAAATTTCCTAACATTTATCTTTATGTTAAAAATATTAATAAATTAGAAATGAGATACGGGACGCTCACTGTGAAAAATTCAAGTAAATAATTACATGTAGGATTGCTTTAAATTTTCCTCTTGATAAATATTATTATTTTGTACAATAAAAATGTGCCACAGGAATCTTAGGACATGAAATTACCAGTGGTATTTTTATCAGGAATTGTGTGATTTTCACACTAGAATATCCGTATGCTTGAACAGAGAAAATTAGGAATGTGTTTTGTACATAATTTGCGAAAAATGAAATTCCTTACTTTTTAAAAATTTTCATTTCAACAGGTGTCGATTTTGACTTTTGAAGTTACCCATGTTACGGGAAAGTATAGGGGCTTGTTGAAAATTATCCACTGGAGCCTGAAAACTACCCTTGAAACCAAAAATGTTAATTTTTTATGAAATCGACCTTTTCAGCACTTTATTCTTGTTTTTTTTTTAGTTACAATTATTTCTATTAGTCTGGTGGAATATTTATCAACATTGGTTGATACATTTTTGATTATCTGAACAAATTTATTTAGTTTTATATCATTTTTTTCGACATTTTGTTTTTTTTCTAAAAATTATTACTACTGGTCTAGTTGAATGTTGATTAACATTGGTTTAGTAATTTTCAATTATTTGAACGAATGGAATTTGTTTAAATAATTTTATTTGTATTTTTTTAAATAATAATTATGACTACTTCTTTAGTGGAATATTGATCAACACTGGTCACTTAATTTTTAATTGTTTAAACACATTCGCTTGAATAATTTTTTTCTTCAAAAATTGGTTTTTTCAATGAAAAATATCACTGTATTATTGTTAATTGACATGAATTTATTTTCAGATATTTTCCAATCGTTGAGGTTATAAATTATCATTTATTTTCAACAACCTTCAATTTGTTTCAACAATATTTTTTCACCAAATTTATTAGTATTTCTTTTCTGATATTTACATTAAAATTTCTGATTGTTGAAAACAATAATTTTGTAATATTTCTGAATTGTTTTCGAAGAAATGGAATTTGTTCACATAATAAAAAATTGATCAACAATGTTGATAAATATTCCAGCTAAGAAATGGTAATAATTTTTTATTTTAAAAAATTTCGAGAAAAAAAATATTTAAACAAATTCCATTTGTTTAAATAATTGAAAATTAATAAACCAATGTAAATAAATATTCCACTAGACCAACAGAAATAATTTTAAGTAAAGAAATGAGAATAGAGCGCTCGAAAGGTCGATTTTGAATCATATGGGGGGGATCGTTGGCCTCTAGTCTGAAAAGAAATTTTGCGATGTGTTTTTGGACCTCCCTAATGTACATGCAGTTTTTTTAAAATGAACTTCACAGGCTTCTGTGATACGTTGGAAAAGCATAAAAATGCACATCAGGACCAGTATTTTTAAAACTGTTAAAGCAGTTTACCACTCAACGATTCGAATTGCCGTTCCTAGCTTTTTGACTGCATTCCGTCGCTTATGCCATAATCAAGAAACCGAAGAAAAAAGTTTTTTCACATAACATAGCGAATTGTTAAAAGAAGTTTCACTTAAAACTCAAGAAAACTAATAAAATACTCAACGTCATTTGAATTAAAATGAAATATACTCCATAAATATTCTGGGATAATTGAACTTTCTAACCTCAAAATCTGACAACTAGGATTACTTTTACAAAAATAATAGCTCGTATAAATATGTAAATATACATAATATTACTTATCCAATTAACACAATAATTTGTCCTGATACCTTCTTCGATAAACAAGAGTACTGACATACTACATGTGATATTTGTAATCCGATAGGAGTCTGTCATAGACAGAGGAATTCAAAACTCAACTCCGATCCAATCGTTCAATAAACTCGAGCAAAAGATTTTTTCCCTAAATCGAGATTTTATCAGTTTTCCTACAGACATTCTCGTTATCCGATAGTTAAACTCTTATTTTCAGTAAAAATTTATTTATTTTCAATCGCATGTAAACAAGTGGAATTCATCTCTAAAAAATCTCCGCTTTTGGGCAACAGATAGCGCCAGGCTGTTTCCGCGGCCGTACTCAATAAGGCCAGTTACGGGGCTGCCTCGCAGTGGTCTTGGCACTAAATTCGTCATTGAATGAATTATACGTGGTGGCGTCGCATTTTTTACACTGCTTGTACGCTGAGAAACTGCGTGGGCCAGCAGTTTTAGAAAGAACTAAATCAGTCGGCCTTATATTAGAGTTCTTGCGTATTTCAGAAGAGTGCATTTTTTGCACATTTTTTAACAAATTTCATTAGCTCTCCTTTTGTGTTGACTCTTTTCAACACTTGCTCATATTTTTTTAAGCAACTTCCAATTTTTTTAAACCATTCTTTTAATAAAATATACAAAATATACACCTTCTATGAGTGACTTGAACGATTCAATTTAAGACAAAAATCAACACAAAATACTAACTAATTATTTCATGTCACACAGAAAATATGAAAATTTTGTCGAAAAAAGTATTTAAAGAAATGGAAATTGTTTAAACGATCATGGGCAAAAAACAGAAAATTTCATTATAAGTGAAGCAAATGAGATTTGTTGAATAATTTGCAAAAATTTACACTTTTCCGCCTTATCAAAGTCAAAAGTTATGTTTTAACAATTGAACGTTATTTAAACAATTAAAAATAAAGTAAATTAATCGTGTTACCCCTATAGGGGGGCAATCTTGCGCTCAGGTCCCTAAGGGGCCTGAGCGCTTTTTAACCCAAAAAGACGAATTTTTTGCAAAACCGTTGAACTTTTAACACAAAAAAAGACTTTTTCACAAAATTGTTGAATTTTCTTCAAAGTGGAATATGTATGTTTCAAACAAAGAATTGAATTTTCCACCAAAAAATACAATTTTAACCGAGAAGATTAGTTTTCTACAAAGCAGATTAATTCTTAACCAAATAATTGAATTTTTAACCGAAAATATAAAGTTTTAACCGAGAAGATTAATTTTCTACCAAAAAAGAAGAATTTAAAAAAAATATATGAATTTTTAACCAAGCAGTTGGAAAAATGTTTTTTCACAAAAATATCGAAGAGTCATCAAACTAGTCCAATTTTTAATCCAGGAGATGAATTTTCAACTAAAATTAAGAATCTTCGACTGGAATAGTTAATTCTAAATTTAAAAAATAATTTTAAAACAAAAATGCAACGAATGTTTAACAAAATAATTAATTTCTCAACCAAAGAGAGGAAGTTTGAACGAAAACCAAAAAATAAACAGAAAAATGTGTTTTTAACAAGTAGTTCGAACAATAACCAAGTAGTTGAATTTTCAACCAAAAAGATTATTTTTCTACCAAAAACGACAAATTTTTAACGAATTAGATGAATTTTCAACCCACTAGTTGAATTTTCAATTGAAAAAGATAAACTCACAATAAAAAATGTGTAAGTTAAATTTTCAGTAAAAAAAGTTAATTTTCAACAAATAAAACCGAATTTTCAACAAAATAGTTATTTTTTCAACCAAATTATTTTCAATTGAAATCAAGAATCTTCAGCCAGAAAAATGAATTTTTCACAAAGTAGGGCAGCTTTCAACCAAGTAGTTGAATTTTCAACCAAAAAAGATAAATTGTCATCCAAATAACAGTTGAGTTCTTAACTAAAATAGATAAATTTTCAACCAAAAATAAAATGCTCACAATTCCAATTAAAAAATAAATATTTAAAAAAATAGAATATTCAACAAAACAGTCAAATTTGTAATCAAGGAATTAATTTTCAACTAAAATGAAGCATCTCCAACTAGAACACTTAAATTTTCAATTGAAAAAAAGTAATTGTAAATAAAAAAAAATATTTTCAACGGTATGGTTAAATTTTTAAGCAAATAAATAAATTATTTGATCAAATTAGTTAAATTCTCGATTCAAAAAGTCGAATTTTCAACAGAACAATTGAATTTCCAAACCAAAAATGACTTTTCAACAAAATTCTTAAAGTCGCTACAAAGTGGATTAATTTTTCACCATAAAGTTGAATTTTCAACCAAAATCGTGAATTTTCAACGAGGAAGATTAATTTTCTACTGAAAAAGGCGAATCTTTATGAAAATACATGAATTTCAACTAAAAAAGGTATAGATCACAACTTAATTACTTGGATTACTTAGATTACTTCCAATTATTTGGATTAGAAGTGCATTACTCTTGATTACACCGGATTACTGCGAGCTATCTGGATTACAAGTTCATTAATCTGACTTTCAAGTGGATTACCAGTTCGGATAACTGAGCGGACCAGCGGATCACCAGAGTGGTCCATCTTGTACGTATAGCCTTGGGCTTGTTCTCAGTATTACCGGTGCTTCGTTCGGATCCAGATTTCAATGGCTATCCCCATGCAGGAAGAGGCTAGTGCCAGTACCTCCGGGACTATGTATTTCATTGCTGTCCCGCTTTAGGCCAGCTGGTCTCCTTTTTCGTGGCCCTTGATCCCTGTGTGATCAGGAATTCATATAAGTGTCAGGTTTTTTTTTCTGCAAGTTGGTTTAATGCCATTTTGAATTCCCAAGCCAGCTCTAATCTTATGCAGCGTTTTCCTCTAATAACGTCTCATTGTCGGCGCAGCGGAAAACGCCCAGGACCTCCACCTGAAAGAAAGTGGTATGCTGGTCAAGTGGAATCCCTAACCCCCTCCTCCCTGTGCTTTCATCGATTCCTGCTCCTGACTTCTCTCTCCTACTCTCCTTTGGTGTCATCTGTATACCAGATTTCCCCTTGGAGGAACGGGTTACCAGTTGCGTTCCACATAAACTGAAAAAAAGATTAGTTGGGACAACTAATACAATTGTTGGGACAACTAATAAAATTGTTGGGACAACTATTTTAGTTAGTAAATAATGGTATACTGCTAATTAGGTAGACTTACTATTTTAGTTTATCAAACCGACTGTCTGTAGGTAGTTGAACTTACTAATATAGTTAGTCATGTTTACTAACAAATTTGTAGGTATAACTATTTTCTTTATGTTACAGGGGCTCATCAAAATATCTGGCACTATACTACCGAAATTTGAATTTAAAAGATCCCAGTGGGCACGCGGGCATCTTTTTTTGGGACATCTTAGGGAAGCTGATGTCAGTTCAGCTAATAAGACGTTTAAAAAAATATGTCCTTATACACACTGGGATCTTTCTAATTGCAGATGCACTTTGTAGGTTAGGATTTCCAGTAAAACTTTTAACTCGTTTGATTTCACAATTTCTTATACATACCTTAAAATGCCTTGATATCATTTTCCAAGCCTAAACTTTGCAATACTTCTGATTCTTTAATCATTTATATAAAAAATACTGAGCTGTAATCTAACAAGACATAAAGGGAACAGCGAGTTATGACGGCCATGTCTAAACGTTGTCACTCGTTTTGTTGGTACCATTGTCGCATTCTCATGCGTACCAACCAAGATAGCAAATTAAATAGTTACGCTACCTACTTCAATTTGTTAGAGAAATCAATTAGTAGTACAGATGACTAATTTATTAGTAGCTCTGACTATTGAAACGTTCCTAACGTAAATTAGTCACGAGTACTGCGAACGGCTTCCTAAGCCGACTAATTGCGTAGTGGTGTTACTAACTGAACAGTTGTGAGAACCAATAAATGCTTTACTAATAAAAAGGTAGCAGCCCCAACTATTTATTTTTCCCAGTGTATACCTGCATGTAATGCAGACGTGGAAAGTCTTGGTGAAATTAAAGCGTTTTTTTTATTCTGTCTTGCCAGTCATTTTGCTATCCAGGATTACCCCCAGGTATTTAACTGAGTCTAAGATCATCAGACTTTTACTACGGAGTGCAGGGGCGTCAACTTTCGAAACTTTGTACTTTCTCGCAAAAATGACCACAGGCTGGTACTTTCCGGATTCACCGAGAGCCCTGAATGTCGCACCAGAGTGCTCACAGACTAAAAATCTACATACATATATACACACAGTCAGACATACACATTCGCGAAAACCTGTTTTTTGGGTTCAGAAGTTCTCGAAACGTGGACATTTGACAAAACAGGGGG
>CAKNXH010063580.1:13890-32067 GCA_932178445.1 Andricus quercusramuli | reverse complement strand
ACATTTCGCACAAATAATATAATACCTTCTCTGATGAGAATGTAAAAAAGTAAGGAAATTCTGGCACATTTAAGAAGAGTCAAGTTTAGAGTATTATTTTTTATACAAGAGGCAATGTGAAAAATACGAAAAAAATTTTGAATATCAAAAAAACATTTATAAATAAATTGCACTTAACAAATTCGAGAAATAATGAAAATTGTTGTTCAAAATTACAAAAATGTGCAACTATACTATCTTCAGTTCTAATGAAAATATTGAAGCGATTCAAACTCCAAACTGTAAAGGATAGGCTCTGTTATTATACCATAATTATTTAATCTCCCAGAAGGTTGTGATTGTTTTTTGTTGTTGTGAAAATCGCGATATTCTTAGACATTTTTTCTGGTTGGAAAACAAGTGTCAAAAAGCAGCGGGGGTGCCTTTTTTTGCAGATGACCGCTGGCGCCTTTCTTTGACCCGTGCTGCTTGTCCAGATACTGAAGCCTCTTTTGACCGGCAGCAAATGAAAAGGCACTTCCGCTGGTTTCTACCACTTACTTTCCAACCAAAAAATTTCCGAAAATATCGGGATTTCCATTAAGAAAAAAAACAATTACATCTGTTTTGGAGATTGTAAATAATTACAGAGCCTTTGCGTTACAGTTTGCAGTTTGATTCGCTTCAATATCTTCATCAGAACTAAAGATGGTACAGTTGCACATTTTTGTAATTTTACTCAAGAATTCTTTTTATTTTTCAAATTTGTTAACTGCAATTTGTTCATGAATATTTTTTTTTGATATTCTCTTCTTAAACGTGCCCGAATTTCCTTACTTTTTTTGACAGTTTTCAGTCTGCACAGCACAACATTTTTCCTATATTCACGCCTACTATCGGCGAGAAAATTCGAGTCCTCTGACTTTGACGTTAAAAAAGTAAGTAAAGAAAAAATGGTAGTTCAATGAATGAAGGATCATTTGAGAGTTCAAAATGTTGTACGTTAATAAGCCTGAAACGAATATGCCAAAAAAATTCTTATAGCTTACAGACCCGAAAATCAGCATGTGAAAAAAATTGAAAAAAAAAACCCATGAAAAAAAGGCACCCCGCTGGTTTCTTACACTTGCTTTCCAGTATAAAAAACTGTCTTCAAATATCGCAATTTGCACGAAAAGGAAAATAAGCACCTACTTCTTTCAAATTGTAAATAATTTCAAATATTTTAACTAACTACCTCTAATTTAAATCACTTCAATATCTTCATTAGAACTGAAGATGGTACAGTTATATATTTATGTACAAAAAACGAACAATTTGTTACATTCTGCAAAATTTTCAACAGCAATTTGTTTAGAACTGTTTAAGGTATCACCATGAATTTTTTCAGATTTTTCTTATTATTTTTTCAATAAAAAACTATGTTCCAAAGTTCACTGTCTTTAAAAACTGCCAAATTTCCCTACTTTTTAACAGATTTTCGGGTCTGTAAGCTATAAGAATTTTTTTGGCATATTCGTTTCAGGCTTATTAACGTACAACATTTTGAACTCTAAAATGATCCTTCATTCATTGAACTACCATGTTTTCTTTGTTTACTTTTTTAACGTCAAAGCCAGAGGACTCGAATTTTCTCGCCGATAGTAGCTAGCATTTTTTGGTTGACTGAGATGTTAAGCTTCAAATCCAGATGACTTTAATTTTCTCGCCGATAGTAGTCTTTCTCTGATTTTGCCCCTGAGTCTCACATTAATAACGATGAGTTCCCTGGATCAGTTGTGTCTCCTGTAAAATTCGAGTTTTGCCAGTAATGTCCTTATGCCCCAGGACCTTATATGTATACAAAAGAATTTTAAAGCAACAACATTTTAACCGCAATATTTGTTTCCAAAGTACGCGTAGATCGTTCTTTTGAAATTCGTACATAGTACCAAAAGGTTCTGTTTCATCTATTTTAAAGTAATGTGTTTTTCTCTTTTCAGATCGCTGCCAAAGCTCAGCAGCCAGGACGAAGATGGGCCAAACCCTCACACCCAATACACAGGCGTCACACACTTCGAGCCCATACCACACGATCATGACTTTTGCGAGAGGGTCGTCATCAACGTAAGTACTATATTCTTCAAAATAAAATAAAATAAAAAAGTCCACAAACAAATTAAATGATCAATTTCTTAGATCTAGATTAAACAGTAAGGCAGATTCTATAATTAAAATCTACTAAAGCTAGAACCACACTTCAATTTAAAGATACGAGTGATTAAAATAAAAATATTCTTCTTCAATTTGATTACAGTTTTTCATTCTAAATATCATAAATTCAAATTCAAAGTTTATCTGGTGTAGAAATTTTAACCACAGGCAATGAAATCGGAACCCAATTATTTTTAACGATTTCCTGAAATAATACACACGTTTTATCGTTACTTGTGCGTGCGTTACAAAAAATATTATATTTCACAAGTTGAATTATAAGCAATTTTAACATCGGAAGAAGTAGGTCATATTGAGTGCACAGGAGACCAATCCTAGACAGAGGAACATAATAGACTCAAATAACGACTGAGTGGTCTCAGATTTCAGCATTTTTCGCTTAAAAACACCGCATGCCCCCTGTGCAACTTTTGGTCAATAACCAATAATGACGCCTTAAGTCATATAGTGAATGCCTAGGTAGGGTAAAGCTGTTGGGTTCAACCAGTTACGAGTAAAACTTTCAAAGTCTTGAATACTCGGGGAATAAGTTCACATATATGCACCATCGAAAGCTATATCAAAATCTGAATCATTTGGTATGTTTTCCTTCTTATTGAAACCTATATATTTACATGGCATTATGGCTGAGATATTACATTGCGTAATGCGGGAACTTCTCTGGGAATTCACACTTTTAGAATCATGATTTAGATCAAGTTACTAAATTTGCATTATGACTGATAATTATTTTTAATTATTTTTTGAAAACCTAGTTGAAATGTACTTTCACAATATAATACAGTAAAACACAATATGTGAAAATTGTAATTTTTTCTCAAATTTGTGATTGCTCGTAACATTTTCTAAAAGTAAATTCTAGCAAATAGTTGTAGTATCCAGCAGAATGTTTTTGTATATTTCTATGATTTTTAACGATTTCTTAAAAAAAACGAAAAGAATTTATTAAAAACTACAAATTTTTGTTGTTATGCGAACACCTTTATAAAATTAGTAAATGCAATACATTTGTATACAAGTAGTCTTGAAAACTCGGTTAAAATACAACAACAAAAATTTACTTATAGCATATGTGATTGCAAATAGTTGCAAGTAAATTTAAACAATAATTTCAGTAAATTCTTCAAAATTCGAAAACGTGTACTTAAGACTTCAGCATTTAACCAGTTTAAATAAGAGACCTTCACGATTGATTAATTTGGAACTGAAAATATTTAAAAAAATTTTAAAAGGTAAAATTAAACCATTTTAAAAATTGTATGTCTGCAATTTACAAAATTAAGACAGCGATTACAAATTTAAAGAATGCAAAATTGAACTGCATTATATTTTAAGGTCTGCTTGGACATACGGAATTGTTTAAGGATTCTGGTTCGATCACCCAAGTTAAGCAGAGCATGGTTCGGTTATACTTGGATGAGCACCGTCATACTATACTAATGCTAATATTGATGAAAAAATACCAGATGGCATTTGGAATGAACAAAACTTCCAATTTTATTGATGAAAAAATATTGTTCTCTCATAGAGAAAGCTTTGTTTTCATACCAATGTAAATTATTTTTTAAATAATTTAATTAACGTTTCTCAGTTGATAAATGTCTAGCACAACGTTCTTCTAAGCTATTACATCCGTATATGCATGTGTGTATGGATGTTGTCCTGTTTCGATCACATGAAAACTTAAAGACCGTTACAGACAGATTGATGAAACTTACAAGGCTTATTTTCACCACTAATATCTAAAAAATGGCACAAGGATTTCCTAAAATATTAATTAGATTTTCTTTAACACTTTTATAATATTTCAAAAATCAGGGTTTTTTATGGTAAAACTTTTTTTAATTCTGAACCGTTTTACCAATTTCTATGATGTTAAAAATTTTCTCCCTCAAGTTTCATTTCCCTTCGGTAGCACTCATATTTTAGGATATAACTAGAAAACAATTCCTTGAAAAATATTTCGGAAAATAAAAAAATCATTAATTTCATTCCTTTTAAGTGCTATAAAAAACACAAGAATGTTAATTTTCCGTGAGCTAAAAAAATGTTGCAAAATGTGCATCGCACGATTTTCGTGTTACCGAATTCAGTGACACATTTTCAATGTTTCCTAAAAAAACAAGTAAAAAAATGGATAAACTGCCGAATAGTTATTTGGCAGTGAAGCAAGAATAATATTTTTCAGTATTTTTAAAGATTCTGACGTCCCCTCTATATTTTTTAAAAATTATTTTGAAATTTGAGAAAGGACAATTTATTGAATGTTATCAATATTTATTTTCTCAAAATGTGATTTTGAACGTGCCTTTTAGAAAAAATTTATTTTAATTATTATTTATTTTAATTCCCTTTAGTATATTAAAACACTTTCTTAAAAGTTTTAAAAATCTTCCCATGTGTTTTTATAAAATAAAACACTTTCAAATTTACACAAATCCACTTGAATTAATAGAAAACGTAGATGAAAATAATTTTCGTTTTAAAATTTATCTACATTACAAATATGATCCTGGATCTCTTTAATTGGTAGTTTTTTTTCCTATTTTGATTCTGAAATATTAAAATATATATAGATTTTAATTGGTTTCTTAAAGTGCCATTTAAAAAAGAGTAATTGTCCAAATTTCACAAGTTTTTGACATCCATCACCCATGAAAGACTTTTCAATCTAGGACGAATCGATTCACCTATAATTTTAATGCGTTTTATAGAGTGAGAATTTATGATCAATTATAATAGTTTAAAAATGTTCGTTCTCAATGAAACTTTTTTCATTCACATAATTAAAAGTTAATACAAGAATAGAAAAGATTCCCTGATTCTAGATGAATCGGTTAAACTATAACATCAATACTTTTTATTTCAAATTAAGGAATTTATGGTCATTTGAATGATGGAAATACAAAAGAAGGTAACGGACAATTTTTCGAAAATGGAGGGTTTTACTAGAAAATTCTCATAAATTCAAATACACATCGTGTTAAAAGGATTTGCTTGAAATCGTATTTCAAGATTTCCATCAGTACAAATTCACAAAAAGTCAGTGAAAATTCACTGAAATTCAAGTTGCCTCACAGAAATAACTAAACAACAATTTTTCACCGAAAGTGGATAAAAAGCAAATAGTTGACAACCACGTTTAGTTTAATTGCCTGCATTGGCAGTTACACCAACATTCACTAACTTCTAATGTAGTTTAAATTTTTGGAGCATTTTTATCTAACTTTGAAATAAAGGAAAATTTTATGATTCTTGATGCTCTTACGCTGCTTGAAATATTTTCTTCCTTACAATACACCATACCCTCGGTTTAACGCCAGTGACGGGAGTTGCCTGCAAATAGCCTTGGCCCTAAATCGGGGGAATGAAAACGGAAACAGTCAGGGCCGTGTGAACCAATTCTGTTTGGACTTTTCTCCGTAGTATTAAATATTTATCTCATACACATAATAATTTAAACTTGCTTACTCACTTTAAACGTTTGCGGATGTTTGAGGCCTCTGTCTCTCGCTCTCTTAGAACATTCTACAGGGTGTTTTTTTTAACTTGAGACAACGAAATATCTCAAAAAATACGCATCCTACGGAAAAAATGTCGGGAATAAAAACTTTTTATTTTCGAGGGGGAAAAAAGATTTGTTAAAATTTACCCCACCCCCACCCCCACAGGAGGCACGGGTGGGGGTAACTTTGTAATTTCAAATGGCAACCCCAATTTTTTATCACAGATTCAGATTCTCTTTTACGAAATACGTAAGTTTTATTCGGAAAATTTGTTTCGATTCGCGATAGATGGCGCTGCAATTGCGAAAAATGAAATTGTTGACACTACTTTTAGCTCTACCCAGGAATAACGTCGCGGACGTAGTAGTTGTCTATTCCCTTCGGGGTGCTTAATTTCGGTGAGTCCCCTTGCCTCTCACCATCCATCGGGGTGCTTGATTTCGGTGAGTCCCCTTGCCTCTCACCACAGGGATGCTTGATTTCGATTAATTATTTTACAATAAGTGCTCAAAATGGTGTCCTCGCACTTCGATGCACTTGTTAATCCGAGCTTTGAAAGATTCCACACAACTGCGAATTGTGTCTGTTGATATTTGTGCACAAGCAGGCCTGATTCGCTCGATCATGTTATCACGAGTTGTGGGCACTTCTTGATACACGCGATTCTTTAGATAACCCCACAAATAGAAATCCGGCGCCGTAAGATCTGGCGATCTGGCAGGCCAACTTACTGGACCTCCTCTACCGATCCATCGTCCATTGAATTCGCGATTGAGTACTTCCCTCGCGATTGCCGCATAATGTGCTGGACAACCGTCATGTTGAAACCACATGTTGTGTCGCACTTCCAAGCTTAGGTCTTCCAGCAATATTGGAAGATGATTTTCTAAAAAGTCACGATATTTTTCACCGTTCAAATTTCCATCAATAAAATACGGACCGATAAGTTGATCTCCAATTATTCCACACCAAACGTTCACGGACCATGGACGCTGATGCTTAACTTCACGCAACCAATGTGGATTTTCTACACTCCAATAATGCATGTTGTGCCGATTAACGTTACCATGGTTTGTGAAAGACGACTCGTCTGTGAAGAGTACTAGAAAAAAGAAATTCGGGTTTCCTTGTATCTGCTGAACCGCCCATTGACAAAATGTCACTCGGTTCTGAAAATCATTTCCATGAAGTTCTTGATGCAGTGAAATATGATACGGATGATAATTATTACGTTTTAATACCTTCCAAACACTGGATAGAGACATTCCACATGAGGGTCATGAGTGACTGCAGCTAAAATTGCAATTTCATTATCAACTCCAGTAACTGTTACTTAACGCTTCCTTTTTTTCGTTTGTACACTTCCGTCTGTGATGAAGTTTCGGACAACCCGGTAAAAAGAAGCGCGTGAAGGAACACTTTCTGTAAAGCGTTGAGTATAAAGCGTGAGAGCATCATTGATATTCCTGCCACTTTCTCCATAAATGAGAATCATTTCAATCTTCTGTTGCTGAGATAGAATTTCCATTGTAAAAGTAATGAAGTAAGGTAATGAGGAAATACAACGACACCCAAACCAACTCAAACGAACGTGACCAACAACAATAACCCAAACGAAAGCAACCAACACACCCAAATTAAATGAACACAATCAACCTTCCTAATGAATAAACGTTAAGCACGGACAGACGCGGTTATTGCTCGGCCGGAATGACGTCGAGGATTGTAGACAGTGGAGACTCGATGATATGTAATGTCTACATCCAAAATCGACTGTCGTCAACCAACTGCATTCGGGAATGGTTTTCGACAGTTTTATCACTTTTACTGTCCCGTTGCTAAAAGTTCAAGCACCCCGATGGATGGTGAGAGGCAAGGGGACTCACCGAAATTAAGCACCCCGAAGGTAATAGACAACTACTACGTCCGCGTCGTTATTCCTGGGTAGAGCTAAAAGTAGTGTCAACAATTTCATTTTTCGCAATTGCAGCGCCATCTATCGCGAATCGAAACAAATTTTCCGAATAAAACTTACGTATTTCGTAAAGGAGAATCTGAATCTGTGATAAAAAATTGGGGTTTTCATTTGAAATTACAAAGTTACCCCCCCCCCTGCCTCATGTGGGGGTGGTGGTGGGGTAAACTTTAACAAATCTTTTTTCCCCCTCGAAAATAAAAAGTTTTTATTCTAGACATTTTCTCCGTAGGATGCGTATTTTTGGGTGACGGACAACCTTGCAAGTAGCAACTTTGCACGTGCCCAACTGTGCACGTCGATGGCCGGACGGACAACTGTGCACGTCCATCTGTGCACGTCCATGACCACAGGAGCCCATCTGTGCACGTCGAAATTTCGAGGTGTACAGTTGTCATTGAGACAACTGTGCACGTCGAAATTTAGACGTGCACAGTTGTCACTTGGACAACTGTGCACGTGCACAGTTGGTACTTGGACAACTGTGCACGTGCACAGTTGGCACGTGCACAGTTGTCCGTCTGACCAACGACGTGCACAGTTGTCCGTCTGGCCATCGACGTGCACAGTTGGGCACGTGCAAAGTTGCTACGTGCAAAGTTGACCCCATCCCCGTATTTTTTTAGATATTTCGTTGTCTCAAGTTAAAAAAAAACACCCTGTATATCAGAGCAGCCGTCAAAACCATATTATTACTTGTTTTTGACGATTTTTCTTGTGGTATTCATAATTTTTAACCTCATTGTTCCAATCAGCTTCGCGAGCTAACTGCTTTCACTTGACCTGCAAGCCCAGATGGACACCTGAGGGACATATCGGCTGAGTGTACTTTTATCGCTCCACCACTGATGGTGTCGCACGCGTGACAACCTTCCCTCGACCCCGCGAGTTGAGAAACTGTGTGGGATAGTAGTTCTAGGAAGACCTAAACCGCGGGGCCCTAAACCACGGATCTGGTGTAATAGCAAAGAGACTAACAAACTATAATTTTTAAAAGACCGCAGTAGTATATTTTCACGACCTAGTCAATATGTGTCAGAAACAATGATGATGTATGGGAATATGTGTCATTCATGTTTCGGAAGGTTGCTAACAGGTTCATTGTACAGGATTTATGCGTTCTTCTGTGAGTTTTTATTTCACCAGTAGCACGGAGTTCGGTAAACTGTGGTTGTTGATCGCACGGTGTCATTTCGCGCGTCCTTCACGAATGGTTCGAGTTAATTATTGACACTTTAGATGTAATTTCGTCTATCAAGCTTCATTGCACACAAAAACACTACTCATCCATTCGTTTGAATCGGGTCTTTATTATCGGTCAGCTGGAAAGCATTTAAAGAAATTATTTTCCTAATTATACATCTAGACTAAAGTGGGTCGACAAAAGAAAATTAGAAATCAAAAACAGCCTAGCACTCAAAATTTTCATTTTGGATCCTTCATAACCTGTGTGAAGTTTGAAATCATTCAATCAATGTCCTAAGATTCCACAAGGCAAGAAACAGTTTAAAAACTTCGTAATCCTCAGAGTTTCGCAACAATCGCTCATATTAATTTTTGTCGTAATCTGTATAAATATGCCCAATTTCCAAAACTCTCGTGAAAAATTAATATTAGCAATTTTTGGAATACTCTGGAAATAGATGACTTTTCTAACTCATTTAGTTCCACGGAAACTGAGAATATTGATCAATCTATTTAAAATTTTCTATAGTTTAAGTTTTCAATGACAACTTCCAGACTAATGGTCTTCCAGATTAATTAGTCTGGAAGTTATCGTGGACCTTTTTTGGTTATTTATGTAACTAATACATACCCAGATGTTAATTTTACGAAGGATTTAACATCTCATCCGATTATTCACTTTAAAAAGCATGTCAAACAATTAATACAAAATTTTTGCGGAATACAACGAGATTTTCAAAGCTTTTTAGGGATTTCATGAGTTTGAAGAAATTACCTAATATAATTGCAGAGAGTATCTCAATATTTCTGAAAGATTGTACAAGATTTTAAGTGGCTTTGAGGAGTTTAATTGGATTTCAAGAGATTTTACGAATTTTCAACAGATACCTAAGGATTTGGCGGAATTTGAGGAATTTCGAGAGATACCATACCACGCTGAAAAAACCAGTTCTCGTTAGATCACTGAAGTTAAGCAGTGCTGCGCGCGGTTAGTACTTGGATGGGTGACCATTCGGGAATAATACTACTGCGTGCTGTTGGCGTCGTGGGTGTGGTGAGCCCACACTTGTAGTGCTTCACTACAAGAAACTATCCACCTAGAAACACTACCCGAATCGGGTAGTGTCACGCCTACCCCGAAAGGGAATAATGGTATGCAGTCGGTCACATAAGAGCCTAGTCACTGTTGTGAAGAAACAAAGATATTTATTACGAAATTTTTTGCAAATATTGTTTCATCATATGTGAAACTTTGATGCAAATACATTAATAACAGGTCCACTTTCTAGGCGATTTTCCTCGTATTTTCTAGGAAACGACTCCCAAATTTTGCGAATTCGTCGGGTCAGCTGCTGCAAATTACACTGCCTGTTTTTTCTAAGCCTCATTTTGACTTGGGTTCAAGCGTTTTCTATGGGATTAGCATCGGGCGACTGAGATGGCCAATCTAAAGTGACGACACCAAATGTCTACAAATCGTTTCGTACGATATTTTCAAACCTTTTCGAGACATTTACCGTGCACCTTCACGCAAAGACAATGACGGATTCGACGAAAACAGGGTCAAAATCATTTTTTCTGCTTTTTTCGACACTGTGCCAACAGAGCCACGATTTGGATAGTTATCGACATTTTTTACTTCTTTGTAACAATTTATCCATTTGCTAACGAACTCGACTTCCGCATGTATTTTGCAGCAGCCGCTTGAGTCATTTTGGATCCTTTTGGGTGCAAACACAAAAAAATCGCTTTGAAGCGAACAGCGTAAGCCGCACACGTTTTGCTTTTTTTGGGAAACTACCAGAATCTGACTAAATATAACAGGTAGCTGATTCTTTTTTACGATGCATCAAGGACAATAATTCTCTCTGTTCGAGAGAAAAAAACTACAGCCTTTCTATTTACTTACCGCTGGTTATCGTGACTACGCTCTTAGGTGACCGACTGTACAATAATGGTATACAAGAACTTTTTCCGTAAACTGCAAAGGATTGTAAGAGGTTTCGAGATATTTCAAGGGATTGTGAGTTTTCGAAATATTTAAACAAATTCACGCGTTTTTGAAGGATTGTAGAAGGATTTCAAGCGATACTGAAGCATTTTACCTAATTTTGTACACGGAACAAATTAGTTGTTGAAATTTTGAATGACTGAGTCAACCACTCTAGGATAGAGCTGAACGTATGTCATAAATTGGAAGAATCATCTTACAAACCTGGATTGATACATGTTCAAAAAGTAGAAAGAGTTGTCGGAAGTACAAAATAATTTCAATGAAAATGTGAAGACCAGAGGAATAGAGTTCTTGAAACACTGATACACTAATGCTTCGAAGCCAGTCAATGAAACTTTCGACGACTCCTAACGAGTTTTTAGAAAACAGTATAGCCAAGTTAAAAAAATATATATTTCGTGGTTTTATTTACTGTATTGTTATTCACATAGACTCACGCTTAAGTTATATTTATTTTTACAGATACACACGAGCCTATGAAAAATCGAAACAAATTTTACGGCGGGATTCGAACTACCTAACGTCTACCGAACGCAACTTATCCCTAACAACGAGACCCCACGGCTAACTTAACACATTGAATATTTTGCACAAATCTCAGTGAAGAGCCAAATTTAAATCCGCGCTCATTTGTTCATTGCCGGTGACCGCGACTCCATTCAGACTTATACATATACCACTTCACCTGAGCGTCACTACGCGTTAATACAAGCATCCAATGTGACTGTACATTGTGAATATATAGATATGTAGAAGACAGTCAACGAATTCTCCGACAACTTATAAATCAGTTACTCGTTTGTGTGCTACACTGAAAAAAATAAAAAAATGGTACCACTTAGAATGGTAAAATTACCAACAAAAAATTGGTGCAATTTTACTACTTTGATTATGGGATGAATACCACTTGCATGTCAGAAGTGCCAACCAATCTTGTAACTTTACCACTTTTAGACCGACACTATAGCAAGGCGTTGTAGAAATACGGTTTCTGCTTGTGAATCTGTGACTTTCAGAGTAAGTAATAAATGTACCTACTTTCAGAGTGTTGATTTTGTTGACGCTGGTAAAATTACAGAAATTGTTAAAAATTCCTTTTTCCAACGTAATCTTACGTCTTGAAATTTGAGAATTGATAACGCGGGGAACTCGCACAGCTCTTAACGTAGTATAAGTACAAGTAATTGTAAAGTTTTAAAGTTGGCCCTTATGCCTCCTGTCAAAGATATTTTGCTCATGTTCAAAGAACTCTGAAGAACTCAGAGCAACTCAGATTCTCAAGAGTCGACTTCGACAATTATTATTGTGTTTTGGCTGTGATATTTTGTGTACATCGTTTTTCAACGACAAAATTTGTATGGAAAAAGACGAATTATTCACATTTTGTATGTAGATGCTAAAGTTACCATGTTGAATAAGAACAAGAATATTTCAGGTTAGAGTAGTATCCCCTACAAATTCATAACGCATTGTAATTTTACAGAATCTGTCTGGAAACTTACACAACCTAAGAGTTGAAATCCATATTAAAATTGAATATTCGATAATGTCAGTAAAAACGTTACTTTGGGAGTAGGTAATAATGGGACCTACTCTGAAAGTGGTAAAATTACCAGAAATTTTTTTTACAGTGTAGAGTTTTTTCATTTCAAATCTTTTGGAATCTGGAGGACTTCTTATGAAAATTTGAATGCTTGTCTAGAACTTTGTCAAAATCTGCTGAATACGAATTCGAAAACTGATGTTCCTAGATTGTCTTCCAATAATTCGATGACTATTTTCACTTTTTCAATGAAGTCTGCGGTTCTTTAATCAAAATTATACGAGATTCTAAACAAAAAGTGGCCTTTCCTAGAATAATAGACTAGTCAAGTAAGGTTTCGACAACTTATTTTTTCCGTGTAGAATTTCAGGTAATTTTAACCCTCAGTTACCCCACGGGAGTCAAAATGACCCAGAGGTTTTTTCAAAGCGGTGCCATTTCTGTATAGGCTAAGGGAGCGGGCCAGGACCCGGGGGGAAAAAAGTTTAGAGGTCCTAGTTCATGCTGAACCCATGATCGGCCTCAGTTCCGTTGGTTACGCCGAAAGCGACAGTGTGAAAGTTCGATTTGTGCCTTTTAGACCCCCATGGGGTAGCAACGTTACAAAAAGTGATCCAAAGACAAATACAAAACGTAAGTAAATTCTTCATTTAAATTTTTGTTTTGTAACCAATAATAAAACAAAAGTAAGTTTTGTGTGACGCAAGAGTGAACTTATATTGAAATGTTGTGTTTTCTTGATTTTATAGAAATTTCTCCCCGGAAACATCCATCGACAGAGATTGGTTGTGAAGCAAGGCCTTTCGTGTATCACAGGTAAAAAGAACTATATATTTGTGAACAAAATTATAATAATATGATTTTTCAACCGAATTTTCAAATTTAAAAGTTAATATTTTTCTTATTTTATAGAAATTTGAATAAAAAATATCAATATTTTTCTCATATTGTTGAAAAAATGATTATATGATTCCGCCAATATTTTCATTTGAGAAATATTTTTCTTTTTTTTCAGAAACGGAAATGGAGACGCGTTCTTGCACTCGATGTGCTGCGAACATATCAAAAAGCATGGTACAAATGTCTGCGTTGTAATAGAGCCATGTGCCATGAACATACGACAACACTGTGCCAATATTGCGCACAATAAAATAACAATTGTATGTCGGAAAATCCAATAAATTAACCGTTTTTTAATGCATTTCCTTGATTTTTTTTTAATTTCACCCCATTATATACATACTGCATGATTTTGTGGCAGGTAATATTTGTATACGTTTTGCAATTTTTCGCAATTTTCACATGATGAAATAATTATGCTTTTTACAACCGATCATTATGTCACCTATATTACCTAAAAGTGTGACTCTTGAGCTTTAAAAAGCACTATACATAAACACTTTTATCTTCATTTGACTTCGAATTATATCAGTTTGAAAAAAAAAATATTTGAGATTTTGTAATCAAATTTTTTTTTGTTTATTCTGATACAGATTTCTCAATTTTTATTTTATAATTATTTGATTAGCATAGCCTTTTAGAGCACAAAAAAACCTTCTCAGGGGAAAAAAAAATGACTCTAATTAACCGATTTGTCGCTGAGATACAAACCTGAGAAGACGGTCTGGGGCTTTTTGACCCCCGTGGGGTAACAACGTATACTAAAATACGTGGGGTAACTGAGGGTTAATTGGATTTCGAGGATTTTAAGGGATTGCATAGAATTGCAAAAGATTTGTAAAGATATCAAAGAATTTAAAAAGATTTTAAGAGTTTTAAAGGGGTTTCGATGATTTGCTTGAATGTCAAAGCACTGTAAAAACTATATTATAAGGGATTTTTATAATTTTTGGAAAAATTTAAGCGATCTCAAGAATTTTGAAGGGTTTTCACAGTTTTTGAAGGATTTCAAGGGATTTGCAGGAATCTGAACCTTTTCAAAGGAATTTCACGAAATTATGTAAGATATGTATGGAATTCAAAGGATTCCAAGTAATTTTTGAATGATTAAAAAAAACGTTAAGGAATAGCAAATATTTCCAGGGATTCCACGAGATTTCATGAAAGATTTAAACAATAGCTAATTTCTCGACTCTATAATTATTGGACGGACGTAATGCGAAATATTACATAAAAAAAATATATAAAACAAATAATTACCTAAACAGGCAAAACGGCTTTCAATTAAGATACAGTAAACTTCCGTTTATTTTAAATATCACTTATTTTAAAGCGCACTTAGTTTAACCCCCCTACATGCACTTATTTTAAGTTGCGCAGTTTCGTCACCTCCCACCACGGTCCCTGTACACTCTCCTCCGCGTCTGTGGCTGACCAATGAAAAAAAGGTGCCCGAAGAGCGAGAAGCCTTGAATTGAGTATTTTTTCACGATGTCACGGGAATACGTCTCACGACGTTTTTGAGAAAATATGGTGAACGTAAAAGTAAATCAGATCGATTTGATCCGAAACGGGTACTCTTACCTCAAATTTCGGATAGTTGATTGTATTCGCGAAACACTTGAAAAATATTACTATCGAGACCTTTACAACTTACCTTTGTGTTTAGAATAAAAACTCGTATGCAGTTGCAGTCCCATGTGATAACCTTGCTGACGGCTGACATTTTTACCTATCCTAGCATTCTACACTTGAAAACTATTAATATTCAAACCTTTGTCATTTACTTTTACGTTTAGAATTTTTCTCCAAAAACGCGTGTGCAGTGGCAGTCCCACATATGCCAACCTTCCTGACGGCTGCCCTTTCCACGACTAGCCTACCATGGCCGCAAAGCCATGCTGGAAAACTCACTATTCCGCGAAATATTTAAGTCGTTTTTTGATATATTATATTGAGTTTAAGTTGGCAAATTGTCATACGTCAACAAAAACACAAAAAGTTGCTTAGCGCAAGCGCAGCGATGCAACGATGTAACCTATTTCATAATTTAGGGCTCATTTAGGGCTAATTTGGGCCCCTATTCCCAAATTTAGGGCTGTTTTATTTTTTTTTTAAATCAGTGTTTGCGCTAGCTTGACGTTAGGCTAGCCGAACATTGCTGTAAAACGTACTAAAAATGATTTTACAGAAAATTCACTTCATACAATAATTTAGGGCTCATTTAGGGCTCTGGGAATATAAAAATCAAAATTAAAAAAAAAAATGTTTAAACCATTTTTGTTTGAACAATACTACTAAAAATGAATTGAACATATTTATTTTCTTATCCCACGTTAAGGCTCATATAGGGCTCCCCAAATATGATATTTGCATATTAAAAAATTTGTTGAAACAATTATTGTCTGAACAAATTTACAAAAAAATTTTAGTTTTTTTTTCTTTCCCTTGCAGCATTTCAGGCTCATTCAGGGCTCCTGAAATATCGTTCACCGGAAGCCATCCGATCTTTCCTTCGCCCTTTCATTTTGTTATAGATGATGTTGTGCCACCTTAACGTTATAAAAAATACGTGAAGAAAGTTATAAAAAGCGAAATAAAAAAAAAATTTGTGGTAAATTTCTTTAATCAATAATGGTTTAAAGAAATTTTTTAATGTTCAAATATCATATTTGGGGAGCCCTAAATGAGCCTTGACGTAGGGTAAGAAAATAAATATGTTTAATTCATTTTTAGTAGGATTGTTTAAACAAAAATTGTTTGAACATTTTTTTTCTAAATTTTGATTGGTATATTTCCAGAGCCCTGAATGAGTCTTAAATTATTGTAAAAGGTGAATTTTCTTCAAAATCATTTTTAGTACGTTTTACAGCAATGTTCGGCTAGCTTAACGTTAAGCTAGTGCAAAAACTTTTTTTTTTAAATATTGGAGCCCTAAATTTGGAACTATGGACCCAAATTAGTCCTCAATGAGCCCTAAATTATGCGAGTGGAAATAATCGGTTTTATAATTTTCTTCACGTATTTTTTATAACGTTAAGGTGGCACAACACCATCTAGGTATAAAAAAAAGGGCAAAGGAAAAATCGGACGACTTCCGGTCGACGATATTTCAGGAGCCCTAAATAAGCATGAAATTATGCAATGGAAATTAAAAAAAACTAAAATTTTTTGGTAAATTTGTTTAAACAATAATTGTACAATTTTTTTAAATGTCCAAATATCATATTCGGGGAGCCCTAAATGAGCCTTAACGTAGAATAAGAAAATAAATATGTTCAATTCATTTTTAGTAGGATTGTTCAAACAAAAATTGTTTGATAACATTTTTTTTTTAAATTTTGATTATTATATTCCCAGAGCCCTAAATGAGCCCAAAATTATTATATTAATATAATTGGTCTTAAAATAATTGGTTTGAGCGCACCTAGGGCGCGCACCTGTTGGATCTCGCTTTAAGCTCGGTTCCTCTGGGTGCTCGCACCACGTGTGCTCGCTATTGCGCGATTCGCGGGCTAATACTCTCTTAGTTAGCTTCATCGTTATGACCTGCTTTTGGTTTAATTATGTACGTTTCACATAGAAATAGGAACTAATTTACTTAAGGTTCTATCGACCTTAAGGAACACATTCTTATCAAAACACTTATGCTTCGAGTTCGATATTTAGTTTAAAAATCATGTAAACCTTGCGCTCCACGCTCGTTTCTGTTCATCGTTTAATGGAAACTCAAAAGTTTGAGCGCGCTCACGGCGCGCGATTTGGTATTCTCGCTTCGCAACAACAGTATGTTATGTCTTATGTTCTTCAGATAAAAATGACTGAATTTTTATTTTATTTAAAACGAAGAAGGAAATTCCTTCACTTCAGCGTACATTTCCGTATTTTATAATAAATCCTACGATCAGAAAGATTTCTTCCAACTATCTGAAAAGGGGCGAAAAAAAGTATGTAAGTTGTTTTTGCAGCATATTTATGATACATTTTTAAATGAATATTATAATGGACATCTGACAAAAACGCTTCTCAAGTTGCCCTATCTATGCGTTCGTTTAACTCATTCTAAAAATCTATCCGCACTTCTGGTTTCTGTGAATTTTCAATCTTGTGTCACGTTTGTTTCTTTTGTTTGGTTCTTTTTCTTCTCCATCCCCGGCCTAAGTTTATTTTGGAGACTAGAAGGGAATGGTCAGTATTGCATTCAGAGCCCCTCATGACTCTTGTATCTTTGACTAGTTCTCTTAGTCTTTCATCCGCAATAACGAAGTCAATTATACTGCGGTTATTTTCTTTACACCAGGTGTACGTTTGGATCATTTTATGTCGAAACTAAGTATTTGTAATAAATAGGCCCTTTTCTAAGCATAAGCTAACTAATTTTTCCCCTTTACAATTTTTTCTTGTAGGATCTCCAGAATTACTTAGTACTTATTGTATCATCCACAGTGTCTCAGAAGACGTCTTTGACATCTCTCTGATCACTATCAATTGGGGCGTAGCACGCTATGATAAACAATCTTCTGATTCCTACCTTCATTCTAACCCACGGAAATTTGGGCGATACATTCTTGATCTTTGAGATGCTGTCTTGCGCTTCTTCATTCATAATCTAACCTACCCTTTGACTACAATGTGATTCACTATCTACTCCTGACCAGCCCTATCCGACTTCCAAGCTTTTGCATGGATGGCATCCGCAATTATATACTTCCAAGTGGTAGTACCAAAAAGATCCGACAGAGAGCGCCACTACGGCCTCTACACAGTTTAGCAGTATCTGTTATGGAATAATAATGTGAACAACTAAAATAATGTTTTTTTTTCACTACAAAATAAATGTTGAATCTACGTATTACAATAG
>CAKNXH010063580.1:0-13490 GCA_932178445.1 Andricus quercusramuli | reverse complement strand
CAAATTTTACACAAATCTCATACCTTCCCTAGATGAGAATGTAAAAAAAAATTAGAAAGCGGAAACTTACATAAGAAATGCTCTTACCTCGTCCTCCTCGAAAAAGCCTTACGTAATCAATGGAAGCTCTCTAGGCTGTTTTTGATTTGCAATTTTTTTCAACTCATCCCACCCTAATATATACGTTTCGTATTTTTCCTTCGTTTTAGGTATGTATAAGATGAGAATTCAAAAATATGCAATTATGTGAGAAATATGTATATTATTGCTTCGCAAACATAAAATGTATGTATGTATGTATACCATTAAGCCATTTGCCTTTCGGGGTAGGCGTGACACTACCCGATTCGGGTAGTGTTTCTAGGTGGATAGTTTCTTGTAGTAAATAACTACAAGTGTGGGCTCACCACACCCACGACGAGCCAACAGCACGCAGTACTCCCGAACTGTCACCCATCCAAGTACTAACCGCGCCCAACACTGCTTAACTTCAGTGATCTAACGAGAACTGGTTTTTTCAGCGTGGTATGGCCGTTGGCAAATGAATTATGAAAAATCATTTTCAACTGAATCTTTTTTTTTTTAAATGATCCATAAAGCTTAACTTGTTTCATAGAACTTACAATACCGTTATAAAAACCGGATTCATCTTAAACTAAGCAGAAGGACCAAACGTAGTTCAAAAAATCATTTGACCATGGAAACAAATTATTCCTTGAGTGACATAATTACATACGGTAAGGTCAATTTCATAGTAGTCATAGGGAAGCATGAGTGCGAATGAGACGCTAGTAGATGGCGCATAAGAGCGTCTCTGTCGCACTCATGGATATCACTACTATAAATTTGGCTGTATATCCGTTTTTTATCATATTTTTTCTTTTAAAGAACATTTTGTTGCTAAAATTATAGGCGTATTAATAATTATTTTGGTTGTTGACTGAAGTGAAAACTATCGCAAAAAATAACTGTTAAACAAAATGCGACCCTGTGTGTCTCTAAAAGAGGACGTATCGCTTCCGAAGTAGTAAACAAAAGTAACATCTAACTAAGCTTACATGTTTATGAAAAGTGTCTTGTCATCCAGAAATTGGGGATGATTACTCAAATAATTGTCATGAGTTTTTCTAGTGGCTAGTTCATTCCCTTTCCCAGCTGCGACAATTTTTCGCCCATATGAAATAGTTTTTTGCGATTACCTCTAGAAATGTTTGAGTTATTGCAAATATTAGGTGCTCGTTAAAAGCATCAAAATTAGGTAATGCTTTTAATAAGGAGAAATTTTTACTTTCAAATAATGAATTTTAATTTTAAAAATTGGTTAAAAAATCGCAGAAACCTGACACCAGCAAAAAAATGATGGTCGGATTTTAATTCAGCACGAAAAGCTGTTAATGGAAAAACGACACTGTCCATTTTATTTACTAGCAGTAAAATCGGCCCCGTTTTCATAAAAAATATTGTATTATTTTTTTTTTATATTCTTGAAATGGTTTCTTACAATCGTTTCAAAGCAGAGTTCAAAACGAGAAAAATATTTTTTTGAAGTTAGTAAAAATCGAGGTGAAAATATTAATATATAGATCTCGGAAATTGAAATATATGGGATTATGTACATATTATTACAAAATGTTATGTTGTTGGAATTTTTTGGAGGAAATTCTTTTCTCAATTGGAAATACGATTATTTGAAACGCTTATGTTTCTCCTGAAAAATGGTCAAAATAGCACTCCTCCTTTTTCAAAATGACACCTTTCAGTTATTTTTTACGAAGCAAATAGTGGCTCTGCTACCGAGCATCATTTTCATATAAAATTGAGTAAATTAATGAAAAAACGATTACTATTAAAATTAGTAATTATGGAATATCACAAAATTTTGATATAAATCATTCGAATACTTAAGATTTTACATATTTCAAGGCAATTGTGTTTTACTGAATTGCAAGAACCTGGTTAATATTGTAAAATAGTCAATCAAATTTACAGAACTGAATCGAAATTCAGTGAAAACCTTCACTGGATATTTTTTTTAGTGACCCACTTCTCACTCAGAGCCGAAATATTTCGATCAATTTTGAAATATTTGGGAAAATAAATTATACATCAGAATCAAAAAACAAAAGTTGATTGGGTCAAAAATCTTATCTTATGGGCGAAGAATTTTATGTTAATCCAGCTACTGAATTTAAGATGGATGCCTAAAATAAGATGCATAACATGAGACGGCTTTCAGCTGCTCAAATTATTGCAACCTTTTTTTATATTTAATAGGGGGCTCCCGTTCCTGCCGATCCCGATGCTGTGCTTGCTGATAGTTGCCTCATTAAAATCCTTTTTGTAAATGTTTGGTGAGTATAAACGAAACTTTCGCGTTTTAAACATACGACTCGGGTTGACAGGAAATATAGCTCTCGGTTTCTCTTCCTTTCTTTATTTTCTCCTGAATCTCACTTTATCTTTCTCTCTTTCTCGTTTCTCTTTATGCCTTGCTGCACTTTGCCTGTACGTGTATAGAATTTAACTTCTTCTTAAAAGGCAAAAAACAAGTAGATATAAAAAATACAGAAGCTGACACAAAATTTAAAAAAAAATATAGTGTACACTGAAATTCTTCTTTAAAAAAAAAAAAACAATACTGTTTCACCTTATACGATCTTAGTGGGTGCGATAAAAGTGCAACAATGGAAACATAAAATTTCGAGGTTGAAAGAGTTCAGGATTTTGTGCATTTAAATTGCAAGTCTTCAACTTCATCACGAAAGTCTAAAAATTAAGAACAAGTGCCAAGAATCTGAAATTGTTGATGCTACCTGAAAAAAATATCAATATTTTTTTAAGTAAATTAAAACTTTTGTGTTGTCCTGTAAACATAGAGAATAACGATGACTGTACACGAAAAAAAGTGAATCGTTAGAAGAACTCTCGAAACCACTAGTTCTAACTATTTTAAATTGAACCGCAGCTTTTCGTCATGAATTTTGTTAAAATTACTATTTTTTGTTCAGGTATGTTAAACTGACGCTTTAAAAGAGTAGGATGAACAATTTCAAATATAGTAGGATGCACTACACCACTTGGTAACCATCAATACTCAGCGAGAAGAAGTTACTATTTCGTGTAGTAAGCTTTCCTTCTGTGAAGAGTAACTTTGCCGATTTCGCATCGTAACGCGTTTATGTATATGTATATATGCACTGCACGCATTCTATACAAAACAAAAATGATGTAAAATGTCGATCGATTTGAGGAGGAAAAAAATTATGTTATATATGATTACTGCACGTAATTTACGATTATTCTTACACAATCGCACGCATAGAGTCTTACACATATGATCGCACGCTCAAACGCTTTGAAAAATCGCCCCCGCTGGGGAATCGAACCCTACCTGCCTACCTAAAACCTGTCCTAAAACCTAAATATAGCGCACGCCTTAGTCAAGTGAGCTACGGAACCGTTTAGATTTTTCTGACAAAGTCTCGATCAAGCGGTTTCTCTGCTCTGAGAAAAACGTGGCCAGCTAAGAATATAAATGTCTACTTACAATTTTTTAAATTAATCTCTTACAGGTGATATCTAATAAATTGTAACGAGCTAGGGAAAAATATTTTGCTTAAAAGTATCAACTAACACAGTAAATATATTGTCAGTAATTTATACATATGTATTATTATAAAATGATTAAAATTACAATTTTTAAAAATTACATATTTTGTATTTTTGTAAATCAAGACTTGAAAAAATGATTTCGAATGAAATCTTTGGAATTTTTAATTTTACTTTATCATCATCTCACTTCATTTGAAACGTAATATTAATTTACATAACTGACATGTGTATGAATAAAAAAATTGTTTAAACATTGTAATAATATATCAAATGCAAAATTGAAATCACTATTTTAAGATGAAACAAACATTGAATAGTGATTCAAATTTAAATTTTTTGCAAAAATAAAATTGTTCTCATGAGATATAGGGATGCTGAATTAGAATAAAAACTGTTTAATACAAAAAAATAGGTTGCGAGAAACGAATATTAAAGATCGCGATATCACAGTAGAATTGTAGATTTTATTTTTGTTAAAAATCTTAAGAAAATAAGAAATTTTTTTTTTCAATAAATGGTATTGATTTCTACAAACATCAATGTGAAAAGGTTGAAAAAGTTATTACTGCTTCAAATATGGAAATTAATTTGAACTAAAATTGTATTACAAATTTTTTTTTATGACACATGCATGATTTCAGCCCTTTTCAACGCCTCTAAAGCGGGGCTAAAGCTCTAATTTTTACTCCCTAGGGACTCAAAAGTGACGTCAGAGATGAATAATGAAAATTATGCATCTATGAGCTAGCATTTTATGATTATCAGCCCACTCACGGTAAAAACTGAGAGGAAATTTTGGTTGTAGATAATATAATTTTGCGGTTATTTATGGAAGGTTACCATATATGCCTGTAAAATTACCATAAATTACCGGAATTTTTCATAAATTTCTGGAAATTTATGGAAATTAAAAAAAATAAATGTTGGGTAAGTGACCATATTCACCTGTAAAATTACCATGAATGACCGACATTTTTCATAAATTTCCGGCAATTTATGGAAATTTAAAAAAATGTATTTTGGGTATTCCATGGTAAGTCACCACATGAACCTGTAAAATTACCATAAATTACCAAAATATTCCATAAATTTCCGAAAGTTTACGGAACATTTTCATAAATTTCCGGAAATTTATGGAAATTTTTGAAAATGAATTTTGGGTAAGTTACCATATTAACCTGTAAAATTACCATAAATTACCGAAATTTTCCATAAATTTCCGGTGATTTATGGAAATTTTTAAAAATGAATTTTGGATAATCTATGATGAGTTACTATAAATCACCTCTAAAATTACCATAAATTAGGTTAACATTAATTTCATGCTTCATTATACAAAATCTAATATGGACTGAAATCATGACTGTATTTCGAGAAATGTCTGCAATCATCCATTTGTTATGAAAAATATCTTATGCGCCAAGGGGGAGAGGCACTTTTTCTCCCCCTAGGCGCATAATATACTATTTAATTATTGATTCAAAGAATGATATGTCGGAAACAATGCATTATTCTACTAAAAAAAATTCTTCCAAATAATATAATATTCGAACCTGGGTTGCTAAATCAAGTACGATCTCAATCATTTTTATTGTTTTAAGGAATTAAAAATATCATGAGCAAAAAATTCTATAGCAGAAGTAATGTAACAAAAAGTATTTTTTTACATATAATTTTTCATAATGTTTTTATATTCTGAAAATTTGGTACAAAACAAAAAAACTGTATCGAAGTATAAAGTAGAGTTATTCACTATGTTTATTTATAACAATTATCTCAACTAATATTATGAAAAAAGAGAAACTATTATAAAATAGTTTCTGACAATTTATTTCCTTTTGTAAAATGTCAGTGGGTGGTCTGTCTTATAGATTGAGAAGCGAAAATCTGTTGTTGTACTGATAAGCAAGTTATAAGACGTCCTTCTTTTTTAATTTCAAGCGGACCGCCTAAAAAATTTTTCGGAAAGGGCCTACACGTTTCTATAGTTATGCCACTGAAGTTACTCATAATTTCAAATAGTAGGGCTAACAATCTCGCGCAGTGCTTATTGCAATACGAAAAAGGAGATCGAACTCCCTTGCAAAAGTCAAACTCACAATGCTTTGCTTACTATGTGAATTAGTTATCCATACAGTTTACATGTTCAACTGTTCTATTCCAAATAGTTATTAAAGCTACTTGTTTTTAGTAATCTTTCTTTTTACAATTTGAAGTAGTAATGCTGACTTTAGGTTTTGTATATTTTGAGATTACAATCTCATTCAGTATAAAAAACTATTTGAATTGTTTCTTGTTCAATGTGAACAAGTAAACTTGAAGTTAGCAATACATAAAAGTGAATGAAACTATCTACTTTTCTCCGTGTACATCCGTTATTCCGAAATACGTTGCAACTCATTGAGAATGTCTGAAATATTATAACAAGCTGGTCATATAGGTTCAATAGAAAATTCCCGATTTTTTGCAAGAACAAATTCGTTCCCGTTATTTGAATTTAGAAGTGGAAGCCGTTGAATCTGAACAATTTCAAACTTGAAGCATTAAAAAACCAATTAATATTAATACGTTTGTTCAATTGCAAGAGCTATTTATTAAAAACTGTCAAATTTTCAACGTTTTAACATGAAATGACTCAATTTCGATCGTTCTGAAATAAGCATGTTTCAGTCAGAATTAATTGTTCTACATTTTAAATTCAAAGTTCTCTTTGCAGAATATATAAAGGTTAGATTTGAAAAATTGAATTCAATCTTTTCAATATTGTGGGCTTTAAACTTAAAATTGCTCAACTATTAAGTTCTTGAATTGGAATCTATCCAATTTATAATATTTGAATTTGAAATTCTTCAGTTTAGAAAATGGCTGTGGCTACGTGTACCGGAATTTTGGCACGAATGGCCAGATTTTTCCAGTATGAATAGCGGGACTCGGAAAAGGGGCTATTTATACAGAAATTCCGGTACAAATAGCGGATTTTTTTCGTACGCGTAGACACTCTCTTAGAAAATTTTCAATTACGTAAATCTCAACTATTAAGGTTTTTAATTTGAAATATATTTTTCGAATCAAATATAGGGCTTAAACAACAATTTGTTGAACTTCAAACACTATGTAGACTTAAAATTATCACATTCGCTAATTTCCGATATAAAATTATTCAATTTTGAATATTATGAATTAAAATTTCGTTGCATGTTAAGATCTTGATTTCTTAATTATACAATTTTAAGAAATTTAGATTTCAAACAAAACAATTTTGTCAATTTTAATTTTAAAGTATTCAGTTTAAATCTCTTCCAAAGTTGAAAGTCACTTAGGGGCTGTGCATCTTACGTCATTTTTCCCGACCAACCAAGTAGCTGAATTTTTAACAAAAAAATATGAATTCTTAACGAACAATGTGATATTATAATTATATGGGCCATTTTCAAATAGATTTCAATTTGAATGTCCCTCGATGTTTATTCGATGTTCGTATAACATTGTTAACCTACTAAGGGGATTACAGCACATATAGTGGCCTACTTTATTAGTCCATATAGAAAAAGTACAACAAAATTACAGTTAGGCATACCTTTTTAGTAGATATACAGGGCCGGTTCTGGATGAGTTAGCATTAGTGAGTGTCTGTGTGTGTGCGTGTCCGTTGTGTATCCTTGTGAGTCTGGAATGGAGGCCGTGTTCCTCAGCTTCTAGAACATTCGCGAGGGATCCTGGAGCTTCTAGAACATTCTCCAAGCTCATGATGACGTCACAGAATATTGCGCAATTGTCAGAGCCGAATTGATGTAAACAGGTTCAAGGTTATTACGTGAAAAACAAGAATGATTTATGCTTCCTTATAGATGAAACAGTCATTTTTAAGGCGCAAATATGCAAGCGTATAAATGTAAAATTTGATCTGACATCCTTTTTTCGTCTATATGAATTTTATTTATTCTCACGGATCAGGTTGCACCCGGTAGCTTCTCCAGTTTGAGAATTGTACGAGCCAAATTCATGTCGAAACATGTTCAAGGTTATTACGAGAAAAACAAGGATGATTTATTGCTTCCTGGAAAGAATTTCTTTCGTCAACAACTTCCAAGGTTATTGTATTGACACATTAGATTTTGCGTTGCAAAAATATATATTCCGAACGTGTCGATTATAATGTAGAACGTTCTGGCAATACGTTCAAGGTTATAACGAAAAAAACAAGGATGATGTATTGCTTCCTTATAGATAAAATATTCTAGAATATTCTTGATGGCATCATCAAAATATACTGCGCAATTTCTGGAAAGAATTTCTTTCGTCAACTGCTTCAAGGTTATTGTCATGACACATCACAATTTTGCGTTGCAAAAATTATATCCCGAACGTGCTTATCATAGTAGAACGTTCTAGAACATTGTTGCATCATATGATTCAATATTGCGCAATTTCGAGAAACGAATTTTACGTGTTTCTAGGTATATCTACTATACTGTAGAACTTTCTAGAACAATGTTGCATCATATGATGCAATACTGTGCAATTTTGAGAAACGAATTTCACGTGTTACTAGGTGGATCGATTATAACGCTTCTTTATGTCATAAAATACAACAACAATACCTGAGATGAGGTCATATGCCTTTTTCATTTACAGATTAATGCTTGTTGTTTCAGCACCTCTTCTATCTATTAATCAGAAAAATCAATTCTGCTTATTACAAGTTGAAGATTTAAAATAAAAAAAATGAGCTAAATTGAAAATAAATATAATAAAATATTTCAAATTTTCAATCTTCCACTAAAGCTGCTGTAATAGTAGATGAGTAAGGCGGGGTTCTGAACCAAAAAGTAAGACGGAGTCTAGATACGCATTATAATACGGACTATGGATCTCACTTTTGTGCCAAGATTATTTCTTGTTCCAATTAAACAAAGATGATTTATTACTTCGTTATAGACAATCATTCATTTAATATATAAGAGATGCAGGTGTACAGGTGAAATTTCTTATGGAGGGCTATGTATGACATCCTGTTTTGTATATATAAATTTGATTTATTCTCTCCTTATAGATATTACTTTTAACTAAAAATTCCTGTCTTTATTCCGTGCACATTCAAATCATGAAGAACATTCTGCATTCTAGAAAACTTCTTGAACTTTAGGCTAAAGTGACAGATATATTATTAGGGAACATTTTATAGTTAAAGTGCTTCATATCCTTGCTAAGCTTCTAGAATATTTTGATAATGTCATCCTGAATTTCTACCTTACCAGCATTGATACTGAGCCAAATCTATGTATTTAGACGCAACAGGTAGATACATCTATACTTTATCGACATCAAGGCCATTTCACAGCTGCCACAAAATAATATTGCGCAATGGTAAGTACCAAATTTGTATAAAATTTATTCTACATGTTTTAAAAATATTCTACATGTAGTTTAGTACTAATAATAACAATAAGAAAGCATCCAGAGGCTACTGTTGTCACCTCCAACACTCACGGCCGCTGTGTAAGGATAACAGCGGTAAAGACAAACTGCAAACGACACCATGCTCCTAATTTTGTACCTACAACATCAGGCTGAAGATTTCAGACATCGTATTATATTAACTTCTAACATCCTTATGCATCAGTCACTCGACTTAGTCCGTGACTAAGTTAAAAAACCGGGTTCACCCGAGAACAAGATTTAAAAAAAAATGTTTTTAATTAAAATAATAAAAAAAGATTATTAGAAAAATGAGCTTCCTCATTTTTTTAATAATCTTACTAATCTTTTTCCTTACCAAAGGTGTTCTCGCGTTGTCGTCGCGGTAGGGCTTGAACTTTCCTTTCATGACTTTGACGGCTATGTTGGCTGTAGCATTGCCACTGACAGGGTTTCCCATGCCAGATAGGCAGAGAACGAAGAGGAAAGTGAATAAGAGGAACACCAAAACCCATACATGATAATGGAGAGTCTTTTTAAAATTTTGAAACGCGTTCCGCTACCCGAGGATCGTCGGGGCGCCCCTGGAGCCACCACTGGGGGCCACAGCATGCGGGACGGTGTTGATGATGAGCTGCGAGATGTTCAGGCAGATCTCACTAATCAAACAGCTGGCAATTTCGACACTGCGTGGTTCCAACTAGAGAAAGCAAGAGCAAGCAATAACCCTGATATGGAGCTGACGAACATCTTAGCTTTAGATGTTTCAGCGGTTTTGAAAAACGCATGTAACTGGAAAGCTCCAGGTCCGGACATGGTGCACAATTTCTGGTGGAAGTACCTGACTAATGTGCATCCTGCGTTGGCACGGTGTTTGCAGAAGATCATCGAACATCCAGATCTGATGCCAGGCTTTATGCTGCAGGGTACTACGTATATGTTGCTTAAAAAACCAGACGCTAAAAATCCAGCTGAATTTCGACCGATAGCCTGTCTTCCAACAATATATAAATATCTTACAGCTATCATAGCAGATAAGGTATATTCTCACTGTGAGTACAATAGCATCCTTACAGAAGAACAAAAAGGATGTTGTAAAAACACGCGAGGCAGTGAAGATCTAGTCAACATAGACGCTCTTGCCATGACGCAAGCTCGTAAGCATCAAAGAAACTTGCACATGGCATACATTGACTACAGGCAAGCGTTTCCATCCGTACCACATGACTATTTGCTTGAAGCCTTAAAAATATACAAAATTTGTCCACGCATCATTGACTTTCTAAGTCGTGCGATGATGCTTTGGGGTACAAGAATCAAGTATTTTGATCATGGACAACCAAGGATAACTAGATCAATACGCATTACGACGGGTATATTCCAAGGAGACTCCTTCAGTGCATTATGGTTCTGTTTAGCGTTGAACCCACTGAGGAAAACTCTAAATAGCATGTCTCATGGGTTCAGAGTACATGATAACGAGGATGGTCATCAATTGACCCATCTCCTATACATGGATGACCTGAAGCTGTACGCTAGTTCGGACAAGAAACTGCAGCAAGTGATCGATGTCACAAAGCAGTTTTCCAATGATATCCACATGGAGTTTGGAGTAGATAAATGCAGAACAGTGTATTTAATCAGAAGAAAATTAGGGACCGCAGAACAAGAGAACGATTTCGTGAATGACATCGAGGCAATGGCTGAGGGTGAGTCATATAAATACATGGGTATTCTCGAATCCAAGGGTATTCAGCATACGATAGTTAAGAAAAGCCTAACGACTGCCTTCACTACAAGACTCATATTGGTTCTGAAGAATTCTCTTAACTCAGCAAACAAGATCAGGGCAATCAACACCTAATGCCATCCCTGTTCTCACGTACTCCTTTGGGCTCATCAAATGGTCGAACACCGACATCGAACGATTAAACAGAATCATCCGCGTAGAAATGACGAAACACCGAATGCACCAAAGTAATTCGGTGATTGAAAGGGTAGTTCTACCACGACATAGAGGGGGTAGGGGCATTGTCGATGTCAGGAAACCGTGTGAGTCACAAGTTATACAGTTGCGGGACTATTTTAACAGCAAGTGAGATGTTACGCTTTACAATACGATCTGTAAAGCGGATCTTGACTACACGCCCTGAAATTTGTCCTCAGAGGAGGCCTTGAATATCAGGGCAGAAACCATAGAGGAATCAGAAACGCAATGGAGACAGAAAGCCATCCACGGCGACCACCCCAAAACGTTGGATCAATATGAAGTGGATAGTGAGTCATCCAATATTTGGATGAGGAAGGGAGTCCTGTATCCAGAAACGGAAGGATTCGTCACTGCGATTCAGGATAGGGTTCTCAGCACCAGGAATTACCGCAAACACGTGTTACATCAAGACGTGATTGACCGGTGCCGATTATGTGGAGATACCAACGAATCCATCGAGCACATTATTGATGGTTGTCGCGTAATGACTCAAAGAGAATATACGCACAGGCATAATGATGTGGCAAGCATTATACATCAACAACTTGCCCTAAACCTAGGACTCATAACAGAATGGATGCCTTTCTATAGATACATTGCAATGCCCGTTTTAGAAAACGAAGATTACATCTTATATTGGGATGTTACTATCCAGACTGATCGTTACATCCGAGCCAATCGACCCGACATCGTGATGCGAGAGAAAAGAGGTGGAAGAGTCTACATCGTCGACATTGCTTGTCCACTCAACCGAAATTTGCAGGCAACCTAGACTACCAAGATCCATAAGTATAGCGAGCTAAGGCATGACGTAAAGGCAATATGGAGGAATGTGGAACATGCATCTATTCATCTTATTGTGATTTCGGCTACAGGCCATGTGCACGCAAGATGCACTGAACACCTTGAGCATTTAGGAGTCAGTAGGGTACTGGCGGCAGCTCAAAAGGCGGTTTTATTGAACAACTATCGCATTGTAAGAAATTTCTTAGACCATCAGGAAGCCAGCGACTAAGAACCTATGGCGTGATACATGGTAGCTCTAGGAAAGCATCCAGAGGTGACTGTTGTCACCTCCAACACTGACGGCCGCTGTGTAAGAATAACAGCGGTAAAACAAACTGCAAACTACACCATGCTTCTAATTTTCTACCTACAGCATCATTGCAAATGATTTCTAACATCGTAATAAATTAACTTATAACATCCTCATATCATCAGTCACTTCATTTAGTCCGTGGTTATGACGAAAAACCGGGATCACTCGAGAAAAAGTTTAAGCAAAAAATGTAATAATCTTATAAAAGAGCAAAAGAGCCTCGGTGGCTCAGTTGGTTAGACGCTCAGACTTCACCTTAGAGGTCCGGGGTTCGATTCCTGAGCCGGTACCACTTGAAATTTTTCTATGTACCTTTACCGAGGTTCTCGTGATTCGGATCTCCCCATAAGCTGTAGGTCCCCCCATCATTCACGGACTGGGTTGCAGTCAAGTGCACTTGACTGCAGTCCGTGAATGATGGGGTAAAACCCAGGCTTGGCCCAACATGTCAGGGAACACGCTCTTATCAGGTCAGTTGATTGCATTATAATCTTGCGTCCGTGACTGATAATATATACCGGGACAACACCTTGCATAATATTCAAACAAACAAGAAATCCAACTCTAACCAAAAATGCCTTCGACATATTGGGTAATAACCATCTTAAACCTGAGAGAAAAATGAGCTTCCTCATTTTTATCTTATAATATAATGATGAAAATAATCATTATTATTATTTAATATGTGTTCGGTTTATTGGAAGAGCTTGCTTAATTGACACTACTTGTCAATTGCCTTAACATATTGTACAAAGGCTGCTTTTTACTTCATCATTTACGTACTGGGTTGCAGTCAAGTGCATGATGTGGGGCCTTTAGTTTAAGATGGGAGCCGATCCACCAGTACCTCGGTAAAGGTACATAGAAAAATTTCAAGAGGTACCGGTTCAGGGATCGAACCCCGGGCCTCTAAGTTGAAGTCCGAGTTCCCAACCAACTATTATTATTATTGTTATTACAAAATAACTAATAACTTCTTCGTCACTTATATTATCATCATTTATCCTTTGTTTTCTCTATTTAAACCATAGGCGTTTATGCTTAAACCATTGAGATAATGTGATAAATGTTAGTTTGAAAAGAAAAACTTCGTTTCTCCAGCGCATATTTTGATGTTTTTTTTTGTCTTGGCTGGATCCATAATCATCTATAGTATAATCATCATTTTCATATTCACGTGTGATATAATAAGAGGAAAATATTTTGAAAATAAACATATACGTATTACCATCTCTGCTATTAATCTTCCTTCCATATCCTCAACTTTTTTAAATATGAATGTTATTTCATTGATCAAACAATTTTCATTGAAAGCCATTCCCGGGTAAAAATATATGGTCCTGATTTTGTCTTGGGTAAAGACCAATCTAA
>CAKNXH010063579.1:0-34672 GCA_932178445.1 Andricus quercusramuli | reverse complement strand
AAATTCTTCAGTAAAGGAATAATTAGGTTTTTCTCCTATTAAAAAAGATGAAGAATGTTTGTACTCTGATTTTATCCTTCACTGTTATTCTCAGTTCTATTGGTAAATATAATAATATAATATATCTTTAACTTGAGAGAAATTTTTTTAAGCTCTACGCAAATCATAATTTTTGCGATGTAATATGTACGGAGCAATTTTATGTGTATCCAACTGTGCACATCCGTGTCGTCAACGTCCCAAATTTTCACGTCTAAATTTGAACGTGCACAGATGGGAAGCTTCCAACTCTGCATGAGTACAGATGGAACGCTCTCAACTGTGCACGTGAACATATGGTAGCCTCCAAACTGCGCACGTATGCGTATATTCAATAGAGCTCATACAGTACACTTATAGTTCATTATTAAATAATTATAAGCGATTTTAGTTCATAACGTGTAAGTCCATCAAAATGCTGAAAAGCAAATGATTATATGCTGCAAATATTTTGATCAATATGGATCATTCCAGAATAGATTATTTTATCGTTGTTGCGGTATATCAGGAATAATTTGATGAAGTAATATGGTCTCTAGATATCCTTGTGATTAAATTTCCTCATATGTGTGAGTGGATATCTCTACTCTAACAAAAAAGGTTTATAAATATTGATAACATCTAAGAAAATGTGCATTTGCAGCACATTACAAAACGTTTTTTTAAATAATCCTTCCAATGTAGTGATCCTTCCTAAATACTTCAAAAATACAACATTTTCATTCATATTTAAGAATGTAACTTTAATTATGAGCAAAATATTTTGTTTTAAATATTGCCTTTAACATTTGAAGACGATTCTAGACACTGCTTCGAAAAATCAAGTTTTAGGATTTTTAACTGTATATCTTTTAGTCACTATTATTTTTTTTCGAATCATGCAAGTTTAACTGTATTTTTAACCCCACTAAAGCAAAACACAATAGGGATGAAGTTATTCGATGAATTTAGATTAGTCCTTTTCCATTTAAAAAATTGAAAATAGGGCATTTAGGAGCAATTAGGAGCATTTAAGTGGCCAGGCCACCAAAAAAATGCAATACGTTTAGGCCTAATGTTTAGTGTACGATTTGAGCAAACTTATCCCTCAAAAATTAGAATTTTTCGCAACACCGGAAGTACCTGATTTTTCAATCCATTTTTTCGGCTCAATTTAGGCAAACAACTTTCCCGGGGGGGGGGGGAGTTATAAGCCTGTATTACGCAGAGCTGCTTTATCAGCTTCAGTGTCTCGAAAACTGCCGAAGAACGCACTTCGAAACTTTATCTCCGGGTATTTTCACCCAGTGTGTATATGGTGTTACAAAATCCAGAAAAACAGGGAAATCAGTATTTGAGCCTATTCATCTTGATTTTTATGTAAACAACAGCCTCTTAGAAAAAACGTGATGTTTTCACAAAAATTTTAAGAATGTCTTTGTTATTTGAGAAGATGTATATGTTTTTTTCATATTTATCACTTTTCAACCCATATTGTTCAATTCTTGAGGATTTTCTCTATAAAACGTAAAAAAAAAAGGCAAATTGTTTAATCAGGAACGAAGGTATGAGCTTTCAAAGTTGCCGGGTGAACCTAACCCAGTGTGTATACCTCGTTATGAAAATATAGCGTCTATACCAAGGGATATTACTCAGTCATCGCAAAAATCCACCCCTGGCACTCTTAATGAAAACAATCCAAAATATCACTACGCAAGATAGCCAAGATATTTTAATGATAATAATGAAACCAGTAAGCTTTTTAGGAATCTATTAAATATCTCCATCCCAAAAATGATATTCAACAACCACAAAAAGCCACCCCTAGCACCTTTAGCGAAGCTTATCCCAGCAACCTCGAAATAAAACAGTTAACGAAATCTAAAGTGAAAATAATCACACTAGTCACCTTTCCAAGAATCTAGTAGGTATTCTCATCTCCACAGTAATATTTAACTAACCCAAGGAACCACACATATCAAATTTAACAAACCACATCGCAGCAGTTTTTAACTTGAAATACCAAGTAAATTTCAATTTGAAAATAGTGACACAAGTCACCTTCTAAACCCGCTAGAGGTGATTCTTCGGTGTTGATAAATATTGTTGTTGTGTTTAGGATGTAACATGATGTATTGTGAAGGTAAATTATGGGCTGATTTTAGTTTGAGTATTTAATGGCTGCTTTCAATGGTGACGCTTGAGATCCGTTTTGTGAAATGTGATAAGGGTGTTTTTTGGTAATAGTTATTATTTCAACCAAAGATCATAATTAACTTTTATACCAAACACAGTTGAACTCGATAAATAAGAGACGAATTTTCGAACGAATGGTTTAATTTTCAATTAAAATAGATCAATTTTCAAACAAAAGTGAAATATTTAAATTTTCAAATTAAAAAAGATTGTTTCCCCCACAAAAAACGAATTTTTAACTCAAATCATGAATTTTTAACTAAGAAACTGAAATTTGTAACAGAAGAGTTTAACTTTTAACCAATTACTTAAATTTCCTACGAAAAAGATGAATTCGCAACGAAAAATGTAATTGGTGATATTCCATCCAAAAAAGATTTCAATTTCAATTGAAAAGCAATTGAATTTTACAAAAAGGATGAATTTTCTACAACAACAGCAAATCTTCAGTCATGAGTGTAACAAATGTCAATCGAAATGTTTAATTTGAAGCCAAAAAGGGGAATTTTAAACAAAAGCGTGGAATCTTTAACGAAAAAGAATGACTTTCCAACATAATTGCTGAATTTTCAACAAAATATTTAAATTTTCTACCGAATGAGAAAATTTTCAATGAAGAAAACCTTATTCCCTACCAAAAGCATAATAATAAACTTTTCAACCAAAAATATATTGATTTTCAACCAATGAGTTGACATTCTTTTTATAAATTTACCTAATTTCACCTGATGTTCTAGAAAACTTAAAATTACAGGGTTGAAGAAAAATTACAATTCTTCTATATTGAGCTAGAAATCTGCAGGGCTCTGGACATTTTTTTGTTCACCTCCAAACAGTCTTTCTTCAGATTTACATAGTTCCAGAATTCTTCGAAACTCAATGATTTTTCGTTAAAAAAAGTAGGGAATTTCTTCGATAGCTAAGTTTTGAAATTACAATATGCATATAGACTTGGGGGACTTATTGGATGCAGCGTATATGTAGGAATTGACTTTCTACTGATGCTACTCAAGAAAATCCATGACAGGGAATTGATCATGAGAATCGGATTATTCTGATGCCCAATTTTCTGATCGAATAAATTTTCTGGCTTGACTAACATGTCAATCCTGTATCAACCATTAACCAACAATTTTTGCAAGGCTTGTGATCTCCGCATTTAATTTTTAATTGGTGCGCACTTCGGTTCGGTTTAGTTCCTTGGGCATCGAACCGAAGGGCCTATGACAAAGCCACCGAACGCGTCCTCGGGTTGCGGATAGAGGGTCCCTGTACCAAGGGTTTCTGCTGAATATGGTTACAATAATTAATAAGCAGTCGCGGACTATTGTCCAGGGATGGTCCCAAAGGAATAACCCCCAAGCGAAGGCGTGAGAACCGTGCCGAAAGCTGAATGGCACCTGGGTGAGGTGTCTCTAACGGCGATTCTGGGAAACCGGCGACCTCACAGAGTATACGGCCTTATCCTTGCATGCGGGGCTCTACAAGGATGGACGAACCCTTTTCCCTAGCTGCTCGTGGGAACAACAGTGACAACACCAAACATAGTTGTAGTAAGTGCGGTTCAAAACAATCGAACGCGCAGGGCTCCCGACAATGGGTCGGACAACAATGCCGACTACCCTACAGTTGGGAGAGCCAATCAAGATGGAGTCAATGCGATTGACCGGCGGAATCTTGTTACTTTTAAGTGGACGGATTGACTCAATGACGGCCTGCTGGAGTGCTACGATGCCAGTATGGTCCACTGAGACCGACCGCGAACAGGCATCCAATAGAGGAAGAACGATGCTTCAGGACCCGGAGAAACATCAACATTCAGGTTTCTACCAAGCCCAAAGATCTGACTGAATTGGATGATGAACTTCGTGGAGATTTTTCCGAAGAATCCGACCTCTGGACTATCAGTTGTGGTGTGTACAATGCAGCGAGCACTTTGGCAGATGCAAGCCGTAAAACAAAACCAACGGTTGATCATAAGACCAAAAGAAAAATGCATCAACTCAGCAGAAATATAGGCTGGGCTAGACAGTACGCGTCCCGCATTCAGTGTGTGATTGACTACATAACATCTGGCAGAACTTTCACTGCCAAGGTTCGACGGTTCGCGCGCGAACTGCAGATCCGTCATCACACAATCAACAAATCAAAGCTAATGACCATCAGAAGGAATATTGTTGACAGAATACGAATACTATCTAATGCTAGGAGAAGTCTAGAGCGTAGAGAGAGGTGGGTCAGAGAAAATCAACAATTTTCATCTGATCCATCCAAACTCTTCCAAGACTCACCAATTACTGTCGACCATCCGCCCAAGCCAGAGGAGGTCGAAGCATTTTGGAGAGAAGTCTACGAGGTCCAGTATCCACTTCAAGAAGACTCAAAGAACATAAATAGCTTCAAGGAGCTGTACAATGCCCTCATAACACCTGAGAAAGAATGCTCACCTATCCCTACCGAGGATGTGAAAAACGTTTTAAGAGGCATCAAGAACTTTCCCGCTCCGGGACCAGATGGTATCAAGACCTTATGGTGGAAGAAGTTTCCTTCAACCCACCAGCATCTGGCCCGAATTTTCACCTTATATCTAAAGTCGGAAGAGCCTATTCCGGAGTGGTTGGTGGAAGGGCGCACAGTGCTCCTGCCGAAGACGGGAAACTTAGCTGACCCTAAGAATTACAGGCCAATAACTTGTCTGAACACACTGTATAAGATCTTCACAGCCATCCTAATGATAGGATTCTTCGGACAATTGAACCTTTGTGGCGAGAGATGTATGAACAACGTGGCTCGAAGAAAGGCGTAGCAGGATGTCGGGAGAACCTGCTCATCGATAGATGTGTCTGTAAAGACGCAGCATCCTATCAACGATCTCTATCGATGGCCTGGATAGATTACCGAAAAGCTTTTGATTCAACCTCCCATAGACTTATCATCTGTCTGTTGGAAAGCTTAAAGGTTCATCCACACATCGTGAGATGCATAGAGAGATTAATGCCGCTTTGGAAAACCAGATTTACCATCTTATCTGGAAAACATCGTGTGATCACTAACAGTATCACATTTCAGAGAGGTGTATTTCAGGGCGACGCCATGAGCCCTCTCCTCTTTTGCCTCACATTATTGCCACTATCTCTCGCACTTCGCCATTCCGAAGGGTACCTCTGCGGCAAACCTGGAAATCGAAAGCATAAGGTAACTCATGTATGTTACATGGATGATCTCAAGATCTACGCTAGGAATCAAGAGAAACTACATCTAGCTCTAAAAATTGTCAAAAAGTACACTCAAGAGATTTGAATGGAGTTCGGGTTAGAGAAATTCGCCAAGGTTAATTTGAAGAAACGAAAACTTAACGGCATCCCCGAAGATCCTGAGCTCATTGACAGAAACGCTATACGACACCTTTGCGCTGGAGAGACCTATACATACCTGGGCGGGGCACAAAGCCGCATTCAGGACGTAACATCTACATATGGGGTAAAATTTCCCAAGTGTCCCCACCTAAACTTTTGTTGTCGCCTATCTTATTCAAACTCCGCCAGATTGTAGTGCTAGTGGACCTCTTTATATTCTGTAAAGGGGGCGCACCTAGTATAACGGGTTGTCAAGATACAGGGGCCCGAATTTTCGACGATTCACCCCGACTGCTAACATTCAATTGTACGTAACTCCTGTTACAGTTACCCAATTTAACTTTTTTATGCGGGTTTTAGAAAGGTCTTTTAACAAGGTTTACAACAAAAATAACCATTGAACAATAAAAAAATTATTTCACCTCGATTTTTCATTTTTAAAACCATTTTTGTGATTTTCTCTCAATGCGGCATTTTTAATATTTTTTTAGTTAGGCTAGAAAAAAAGCTTGATTTTTTCTCTTGAAAAACACCCCAGAACGAAAATGGGATGGAAAGTATTGGTTGAGTTGTAGAAGGTCATAAGAGCGCGGGTGCCCCGCACCAACGAGCCACGGCGCTACTAGGCGTGCTGTAGTGACTCAGTTGTTTTAATAATTAATAAAAATTATGTTTCTGCTTACAAGTAACAAAAATCAGGCCACGATCTATACAACTGTCATCTATTACAAAGAGGGTAATGAATTAAAACATCGCAATCTAGCTCTTTTATCCGACAACCTAAATCACGAAACAATATCTGTTTACGAATTTCAGAAAGTTATAACCAAATACCTAAAAGATAATTTCGAACCAAAAAAAATTATTTACTCTACCGATGGTGCAGCACAACATTTTGAAAGTAAGTACAATTTTGCAAATCTGCTATATCATGAAGCAGACTTCGGTATTCAGACGGAATGGGACTTTCACGCGACTGCACATGGAAAAGGACCATGTGAGGGAATTGGGGGCAATTTGAAAAGACTCGCTGCACGTGCAAGTCTCCAGGCATCGTCTCAGTATCAGATTTTGACTGCTGATGCTCTATATCAATGGGTTAAATACTTGCCTGAAACGGTAATATTTTTCATTTCCAAAGAAAATCATGCCGCCACTGCTGAAAACCTTAAAACTCGATTCGACTCTGCAAAGAATGTGCCAAGCACACAAAAATACTATCACTTTGTACCCTCTTCAGAATCGACTCTAATTTTGAAGAAGTATTCGTCACCTCCACAGTATGACATTTTCCCGAAGAGAAAAATCGCAAAGAGATCGCGAAGAGAAGATCAAAGTGAACATTAGGCTGAATAAAAAATCACTTTTTAAGTAACACAGTGAGAGGCAAGGGGACTCACACCAAAAAGCACCCCAAAACGTGAGAGGCAAGGGACTCACATAAAAAAAGCACCCCAAAACGTGAGAGGCAAGGGGACTCACATAAAAAAAGCACCCCGAAATGTGAAAGGCAAGGAGAATCACGTCAAAAATTGTTAAAGGCAAAGAGATTAACACCAAAAAAACACACCAAAACGTGGCAAACAAGACGACTTATTAAAAACCATCTCAAAATGTAACAGATAAGCAGAACCATCCAACAAAATCGTTAATGATTTTATTATTAACTATCGTTTTCCTACAATGGAACTATTTGAAAATTTTAATTAAGAAGATATGTAAATCTTTCTCCAGCTACATGAAAATAAGGATAAAATGAAATATTCGTTACATGTTAACTGAAAAATCATTTTTATCAATTATTAAAACAACTGAGTCACTACAGCACGCCTAGTAGCGCCACGGCTCGTTGGCGCGGGGCACCCGCGCTCTTATGACCTTCTACAACTCAACCAATACTTTCCATCCCATTTTTGTTCTGGGGTGTTTTTTAAGAGAAAAAATCAAGCTTTTTTTCTAGCCTAACTAAAAAAATATTAAAAATGCCGCATTGAGAGAAAATCACAAAAATGTTTTTTAAAATGAAAAATCAAGGTGAAATAATTTTTTTATTGTTCATTGGTTATTTTTGTTGTAAACCTTGTTAAAATACCTTTCTAAAACCCGCATAAAAAAGTTAAATTGGGTAACTGTAACAGGAGTTACGTACAATTGAATGTTAGCAGTCGGGGTGAATCGTCGAAAATTCGGGCCCCTGTATCTTGACAACCCGTTATACTAGGTGCGCCCCCTTTACAGAATATAAAGAGGTCCACTAGCACTACAATCTGGCGGAGTTTGAATAAGATAGGCGACAACAAAATTTTAGGCGGGGACACTTGGGAAATTTTACCCCATATTGCGAAATAAATAAAAAAAGTTTCTCTCTTGATCATTATTCTATTTTAGTTACCCTAAGAAATGGATACGCACCATTTTTTTCGATACTGGAAGAATTTGCCTTTTCACCTTTGTTAGCATGTGCATCTTATCAAATAAATGAATGAATAAATAAAGGTATATAAGAACTGAAAAAGTATTTCCTATAAACTCAAAAAGTTACAACTAGAAATAATTTAAAATTTTGAAAACATAGCTGGTTTTTTGAGTTACTCACAATGACGTAAATGAAAACATATTTTTTTAGTCTCTTAAGTGTCCAAAAGAAAAGATAAAAAAAGTGATGCAAAGTTTTTTTTTATTGAAAACTCTTGTAAATAATAATGTGGTAAGCGCCAAAATTTCGATGATGCCATGTCAGAAGCGAAGTTAATAAAAAAAACTTCAAAATCTTCAATTATGCAAGAATAAATAAATGAGCGAGTGAAATTTTTCCGAACAGAAGGAGAAAACATCGCCGTTATAGCTAAAATTTCGCATAACTACTTTTTTTACATAATTGAGTATATTCAAAGTTTTCTTCCAATAATTTCTCTTCTGAAATGGTATTTCAACAATTTGGAAGTTTTTCACATTATTATTTACAAGATTCTTTGTTTTTTAATTATTCAACTATACTTTATATGTTTTCAGATGTTTCTTCAAGAGCCAGGTATTAAGAAAATACAGGAATTCTCAACCAAAAGAGATAAATTTTGAACCAAAAGAGATGAATTTTGAACCAAGTACAAAACAGTAGACTTCCCAGATGGAAAAGATATAGATAGTTCATATGTTCATTAACATGAATGTCAAAAGTAAAAGTGTCTTCAGCAGAATTCCTTTGTCAAATACGAACTATTCGAAACCCACTTATACAGTCGCAGTTTTCCCTTATGAGTGAGTTGAATAAGCTCGTCCCTTAGTTGCTTAGCATCCTCTAGAACATCAGCTTCTATAGGAAGATCATCTACGAAGAATTTGATTTTCAAGACTACCGCAGACTTAGAAAAAGACGATCCTTCATCTTACGCCAAACCTTGAGACAACGAGTTGCCAGAAACGTTGCTGCCGGAGTTCCGTAGATTATTGTAATTAGCTGATACGTCTTCAGAGGTTCCTTGATGTTGTATCTCCAAAGAATTTTCGATAGCATCTCTCTTCATAATGGACCCAAAATTGCCTATACATCTTTTTGATGTCTGCACTTTTGATACTCGACTCTTTTTATATTGCATGATGTGATATGTAATACCCTTCTGTTATACTAGCTGAAATCTGCTCTATATTTTCAAACTCCTCATACTCCTTCATCAACTGATGAGACTGTTCTTGTAGATTCGCATCTAGATTTAATTTCTTCTGAAGAGCGAAAAATCTCCGTCGAGCTGCATCATAAGATGAACCCAAATCTGCCTTCCTTTCCGTAAATTGCAACCTTAGAATGGATTGCCCTGATGTTTCACGCTGGATGTGGGAGAAAAAGTGCTGTTCACATGCCTGTTTTTCTGGCAATAACATTTTCTTAGTATCGAGTTCCTCAATCGTATTGTGTAATCCATTTCGCGGTGCAACCAGGGAAATTTTACCATTACAGAGAATATCAAAAAATAATTCAGCTCCAATAAGAGCTTTAACTTTGGCAGGTTTTTCAAATTCAGAATCGATAAGGATAACATCGTAAAGAATATTACTTTTTATTTACTTACAACTTGAACCGACACATTTGATCTTTTTTATTAAGCTTTGCACGCATCACTAAATCTCCTGTTGTTATGTTTGGTTGAGAACCATTGTTCAAAAGAATCCGACATGCATGCCTATGTCTATTACTATCAATCTTGTTCACCACATTAGTAATCAACAATACCTTAAAGACATAAAAAATACATGTTTTTAACATGATTCAAGTTAACCTTTTGATTATTTTCTTCGGACTTCGAATCTGACCGTAAATCTGAGTGTAGCAGTGTAGGATGTCTCCTTTTGGAAATGGTGCAACTTCCCGCTTTACAGTTACCAATCAAATGATTTCATTTTGGGGAGTTAAAACCAAGGCCTTTCTTTCTTGCCATTTCAAATTTCTCGCTCAATATCATATTTGGGAACTCTGAACATGATGGAATAAAATGAGATTTGTTTCGCGGTTTTAGGTTCGGTGAATTAATTTTATATTGATTACTCGATTCGGAGTTGGAAGATTCTGAAATTTGGCAACGTTCACGTAAAAATTTCTTCAATTGATTGAATTTTGACATCTCTGTACCTATTACGGATTTCCTCTACTCTTTCCGCGATTCTTTATCTAGTTTACTGGCAATTAAACAAATGAGCGGGGTATCTCAAGAACTGGTAGGCTGACCCAAAACGTTCAGCGCATGCACATATCTTATTGTACTATCAAGTCTCAAACTAGTAGAAGATTCTTTTCTAACATTTTGAAGATCAAAAAGAGCCTTCACATGATTCTGAATAATTATTCCTTCAACATTGTAACGGTCTTGAAGATGGTTCTAAGCCACATCGTGATTAGACTCTGACGTTTCTAGATTTCCGATTATTTAAGATGCACTCTCCTTCACATGAGATCGTAAGTAGCGAAGCTTTTGAATCTTTGAAATATATTCCTCGTTATGAATTAATGCCGTAAATGTGTCTCGAAAGTCTAACCAATCCCCATAACCAGCTGAAAATTGAGGAAGGTCAAGTTTAGGTAAAGAGAAATGCGTTCCTTGAATAAGTGAATTACTTCTGGGTTTTGTGGCACGTGACGTTGCAAGTTCATACAATGTCGAGAGTTCCGACTCACGGCAAGCGACAAGTTCAGCTTCAAGATGAGCTATACGCGACTGATGTACAGAATCTGTCTCTTGTGAATTCGGATCCGAGACAAAACCGTGAGGCGTCTTAGATTAATAATTTTAATTGCCATTGCGGGATAACTGGAATAATTATCCTCAAATTCGGACCTTTCTGCCAAAAGGTCGTGTTCCGGCGACAACCATTCTATATTTGTTTGCACCTTATCATACTCTTTCCATGTTTCTTCTATGTTTTTCATACGAAATTTAATTTCTTCTGTATCAATTTCGAATTTCCGAGTTGTCACAATTTATGGAAAGAGCGATAATAAGAGAATATAAATCGATAAGCTTACTTGATAACGCCGATTCGCCAAACTACGATGATTTATTGATTCTCGATGGCCTTCTCGAGGATTCTCTGCGTGTCTCTATTGACGAAGATCCTCTCTACAACGACTTCATAGATCATGGCTCCCTTTATTATTTAGGATGCACCAGGAGCGACTCTGCTTACCTGCCTATTTTTTTATTGCAAGTTATTAGAAGGGAAATGTGTATTCACGTGTATCCTTTTATCTGGTCTTGTGAATTTAATTGTTACAGATGTTGAAAAAATCTTGGTTCGGCACTTTCAGACTGTAATCTACAATAATGTCACTTTGGTCACTCTTGAAACTTCGTCAAGGTAATTTTCTTACACGAGCCATTTTGGAATATTGATTTTCCGGTAAGAATCAGATTTCGCAGGACAATGTTCACACGTACAAAGCCTAATTTTCCATGGTCTCACTTTCTTTTATACGTGTAATGATTCACTTGGCCCAATTATTGAGAAAATAAGTTGCACCAAGAATAAAACGCTGAGTAGTTTAGATGAAATGTAAGTGGACTGTATCACTTTATTAGACAGATTTAAACTGTGAGGAGAGCAAGGAAAATGAATTTGCTCTTGAGTTAATGACGAGTATTCTCTCCTGAACACCCTTGGGTTTACCTTTCATGTTCGTACCGTTGTTGTAGCTTCAACATCGAAAATCCTGAACGCTTGAACTATATTCCTCTAATTTATTTAATAAAATTTTCATTGAATCTTGTGAAAACAATTGAAATCTGAAGAAATCTTTCCGAACGTTCTTCAATCGCATGGAAATACTTTGAAATTTCTTTGAATTGTTGGAAACGTAAGGAATCCTCTCAGGTATTAGAAATTTCTAAGGAATACTCTAAAATGCCGTGGAAGCATAAGAAATTTTTTGAAATAAAGTAGAATAGCTCGCAATATTTGGCATCAAATGTAATTTTCAAAATCTTTTATAATACTGTAACATCTGTTCAAATTCTATATTAAGAAACTAATTGAATTCTCTGATATACCATGTCATGTATTGAAAACTCTCGAAACCTTCAACATCTTGAAATCTGGTGCATATATTTAGAAAAAACCTAATTGAATCATATCAGTTTAAATTTCAGAATATTTCTAATAGTGAATGTTAAAAAGTCAAGTGAATAGCCCCTCACATCATTTTAAGTCGCAGTTCAACAACATAATGTTAATATAATGACATTCATATTTTTGTGATAAAAAAATGTCTTCGGGTGTTTCCGTCACAGTGATTAAAAATCGAAGTTAGAGACCGATGCTTTTGTTTCAGCAGCTCTTTGAATTTTCGACGCTTTAAAGCCTGAAACTTACTTAAATAATGACATCAGTTTTGAAGAAATGTGTAACCAAATTATTTTCGTTGAAACTGACTCTTATCAGATGTAAATATCTCAGAAGGATAAAATTGGCGCTTTCAGACTAAGAGATAATGACGATAGTAGATATTGTATAAGTTAATATAGCAGTATGATATTCATTAGGTACATTGTTAATTAAATTTCTAATTAATACGTTAATCAGTTTCTCTTCTACTCAGAAAAGATGAGGATTGTCTGTACTCTGCTCTTATCCTTGGTCGTTATCCTGAATTCTATTGGTGAATATAATAATATAATATATCTATTATGTAGGCAAATATCCTCCTAATCTGTCGGCAAATCAGAATTTTTGTGATTGAAAGTACACGGCGAAATTTTCCGCGAACCCACTAACGTATCAACTGGCATTTTCTGCACACCTGTAAATAGTATGTAAATAAAAGTTAAATAGACTCATACCCAAGGTAGCCAACCGTCCCGCATTAGTACCTTCTGTAAAAAATGGAATATTCACTACACTCGCACTACATTCTTCCAAGCTTATTTAGCTTATTTCAAGTTCATAATACGCGCGCATAAGTAGTATAAAGTTTTTCGTACTATGGCCAAGGTAACCAACTATCTAGACTAGTTTTTCCGTTTATTTAACAAACCCTCCCTTAACAAAAAGGCCTTCAGTGGTAAGGTCCGGCCGTCCCGCATTTTGGGTCTAGATAGTTGGCTAACTTGCTCATACCCCAATTCTGAGTCGTCGGCACAGAATAGAAGCCTTTTTTCATGTCGACACTCAGGACTGCATTATGTAGTTTCTGAACTTCGAACAACAGTATTTCGCATCAGCCCTCAGAGTCACCACGTAAACAACTTCAGATACGACATTGACTATTCGAGCGTATTGGCCGTCCAGGGACGCTCGAGGGGGGGGGGGGAAGAAGCAGTAAAAGTGTTCGCACAAGAAAATCCGTTGCAGTGCGCTGCAGACGTCTCACTGACGTGCCGTCCGCGCACGAACTCATAGCGCCAACCAATCACGTGCAACGTTTCGTGCTGATACGGTCCAAGCGGTGACGTACACAAGTATGTCGCTACTCACACATGTTTGCAACCCACTTGAGTACGTGCTGCCACGGACCGTAGCAGCACGGCAGGCTGCACGCGATTGGTTGGCGTTATGTGTCGTGCACGAACGGCACGTCCGTGAGACGTCTCCAGCGCACTGCAACGGATTGTCTTGTGCGAACACCTGAAAGCGTGAAGCCGGCACAACATTGGAGCGCGCAGAATCGGGGTATGAGTTTAATCCTGATAATGATATTATTATATGAAAAACATAACCTTTTAATCATAACTTTTTAAAAAAGATCCCAGTTTTAATTTAACAAGTATACTTGTTTATATTTGTATAGGAAGTTTCATTGCACATCTTTCTTCTCCAGATAGAAAATTGTATCTTTTGTCATTCTAAAAAAAACTCGAAAACTCCGTTATATCGAATACCAAATTTGGTTGTATTTTTTTACTTCAACTCGGAATAATTCTGTCAATTCCCCAAATTGCTTGTGGACTCTAGGCTACCAGCGGTAAAGAACGGGCTTACGGTTCATGTTAATTCCTGAAAATATCATTTTCAAGGTCAAAACTGATGAAAATTGTGATTTTAAAAAGAAAAATTATCGCATCATAAATTTTATCTGTTTGATAACGAGATCATTTTACTGTATCTGTTCGACTTTATCAACGTGTACCAGATAGCGGTTTCACTGTAAATCTCGAAAGATACTTAGAACAAAGGGCCTGGCCGGATAAGTATGTGAAAAGTGCTCTTTTAGCCTTGAAGATAATCTTTCAAGGTCACGTTTATGGTTTTCCAAGTTTTTGCGTATACCTCGGATTGTTTTTCACTGATTTTAATCAACCTGGAGTGAAATTAAAAATCTCTTAAAAATACATGTAATACATTTTTTCAACAATTTTTGGCGCGAAACTCAAATTTTCACAGACATTCAAATATTTTAAGTCTAATTTTCTCGAAAACAAAAATACATAGATTAGCGAAAGAAATTATACAGTTTACTTACATATCAGGTATTTATTATACATTTTTTTCGATTTTCGGATCGGAATATCGGACTTCGAAAACCTTACATAACTCTTTAAAAAATTATGCAATTGACTTTTTCACCATCTGCAATAAAAATAGTCGTCTAGAATATTCTCGTAGCTTCTGACACTGACAAAATATTTTTCACACGAAATTCTCCTGATTGTCATATCTTTTGCAGTTTATAAGGCCACTGGATCTTACCAATTTCTTTAGTAATATACGACTTATGATTTTCTTCAAAAACCATAGTTTTTGTTCTACTCACGTTAATTTTGTGGCACATGTTCTTCATACTTGTATTCAGTTTGCTCAACATTCTTTACAAGTCATCGATTGACCTTATCGTTCGCGAACGCTAACCCACACAGTCTGACTGTCCCGTGATCCACACCTTCTTCGTCGAAGCGGGCCATTCTTGGACACTTGTCCATGTGAACAATCAATTTAGAAAACATTTCAAAATATACCGCTTTTAGCCTGAATTTTACATACAGCTGCTACTTTGCATTTCTAAGATCATGTTCAGGGCACAATACATGAGGATCTTGCGGGATAGGGATTGAAATTAAAAGTTATTGGGTGCAAATTATTCCTTGAAGCTTTCTTAAGAGGTGACCAAACTTTACAAAAAGTTAATAACAAGTTAAGTTAAATTAAGAACAACGTCTTTTTTCCCATTCTTTCGAAAACCGAGCTGTGTAATGGAAAATCAACTTGATTCTAGAACCACAATTTCCAGTTTTCTATCCTGATAATTTAAAAGTATTGAAGTAATGCGAACTGATAATAAAATCCAACTATTTTTGGTTGAAATTCTCTGTTGAAAAGGCTACTATAACATTTTTAGTTGAGAATTTATTTTTTTTGTTAAAAGTTTTATTATTTGGGTTTTGGCTTAAGAATTCAACAATTTGATTACTAAAAATGGTAATGTTGAATATTCAAGCCAAAAAGACGAGATTTCGTTAGACAACCAACAAAAGTTTTAGAATAAAAAGATAAACAAAAATATTAATCAAATTATTGAATTTTTAAGGCAGAAGCTCGGTTTTTGAAAAAATGGAATAAAGAAACACTTGTTATTAACTTTTTTAAAGTAAAGTTTGTACACCTCATGAGGATGATTTAAAAATAATTTCGAAACTTTCGTGACATTTTTGGAAATCTTCTAAAAAATTTTGAAACATTTTGAAACAGTTTCAATTCTTTAAAATCTTTTAAAGTCTGACCGCTTCCATATCCACCACCACCACCACTAATGCCACATCCAGCGGAAGGGGTCCAGGGATGGTCTCGAAGGAAAAGCCTCCAAGTCAAGGCGTTAATCAACCCTACCGAAGACTGCATGGCACCAGGGGAGTGGTGTCGCAAACGGTATCTCTAGGATACCAGGTCGCCTTCTAGAGTACACAGGCCTTACCCTCGCATGCGGGGCTCTACGGGGGTGGACCTTTATTTCCCTAGCTACTCGTGGGAATTCAAATGGAGAAGAACAAAAATTTAAACCGGAGTGTGTCTGAGGAGTTGGAGGGGAGTTCGACGATGTGGAGGAATCTGACATCAGTCAGGGGTATAATGCGGTCGCGGAGGAAGGGATGAAGGAGGGTCATAAACTCTATGTGGAGTTAGATGAGGTATTGGACAGGATGCAAGAATTCTGCAATACTAAGCGAAATATGTTCATGCCTATTAGGGATGGACTGAAGGAGGCACAGCTCCTAATGGAAAAGCTTGCAGCGAGCTTGGGCTGGGCTCATAATTCCTACCGAAAGGCGATAAAGGAAGTTGGAAGGGAGGTCACGGAAAAATATAGGAAGAAGGGGATTGATAGCAAAATGAGTGAAGCGGCGAAAGGGACCAACCAAACGGGGACCCAGACGGAAGAAACCATGGAAACTCCCGCTTGGAAGCGCGAACAGAAGTCCACCCTGAGTCCCATTGAGGCAGGCTCTTCTAAACCGAAGAAAAAGAAACCGAGGACGCACACTACAGCGGCTTCGTCCTCGACTCCGAAGAAGCCAGACGGAAAGGGCAAGCCTGACAGTAACATCTGGAAGCAGGTGAAGAAGATGCGGACACGAGCTCGGTCCGAGGCAGTTCTCATCAAACCGGCCGAGGGTCTAAGCTATGCCGAGGTCCTCAGGGACCTCAAGCAAAATGTGAAGCCTGATGACCTTGGCGTAAAAATCAAGGGAGTCAGGCGAACCAGAAATGGGGAGGTCCTTGTGGAGCTCGGACCTAACACAAAGGGGAGAGCCGATTTTCGGCTGCCGTTAAGAAGGCGGTTAGGGTGTGGGGTAACGTGCGCGAGCTCGTACCCCGTACCGAGATCGAGTTCTTGGACCTCGATCCAACAAGTGAAGCCGAGGAAATAAAGGGGGTCGTTAGAAGCTACTTCGGTGACCAGGGTATCGGAGAAGTGAAGTTCAGCCTCACGAAAAGACCCTTCAGGGGCAACCTGAAGGCTTTCGTGGAGCTGTCAGAGCAATTGTCTGCGAGGTTAGTACGCCACAGGATAACTAATCGCTGAATTACTGACGTTTAGTTTGGAATAGAACCGTTGGCCAGTAGCCTTGTTGATATACTACTTTTGAGTAATTTTAAAACAACAGATCAAAAATATGGAAGTATGAAATCCATCTTCCCAATTCTTTTAACATATTTTGTAGACATTATATTATTCAAATTTTTTTAAAGCATTAAATGGGCCTTCACAATAGACAATATATCAATTTGCCATGTAAAAACCAGCATTCCTTGAATCGTAAAAGATTGCATAAATGGTGACATCAGTTTTATCGAAACGTGTGACCAAATTTTTATCGCTTATCCTGACTCTTATCAAATATAAATATCTCAGAAGGCTAAACTTGAGGCCTTCAATTCAAGAGATAACGACTTTAGTATAGACTATATAAGCTAATGACTTACTAGAATAGTCATTAGTTACATTGTTAACCAAATTCTTCATTAAAACATTAATTAGGATTTTCTCTTATTAGAAAAGATGAAGATTGTTTGTACTGTGGTTTTATTCTTGACCGTTATCCTCGATTCCATTGGTGAGTATAATAATATATGATATCTATAATTTGTGGTAAATTTTTTTAAGTTTTACGCAAATCAGAATTTTTGCGAGGTAATATTTGTGGAGAAATTTCACACGTGCTCAACTATGCACATCCGTGTCCTCACCGAGTCATATGTGCACGTCTACATTTCGACGTGCACAGATCGGAAAATTCCAAATCTGCACGCGAACATATGGTAGCCTCCTAACTGTACACGTATACGTTTTTTCAATGGAGCTCATACATTATACTCATAGTTCATTATTTATTAATTATAAGCGATTTCAGTTCATAACACATAAGTCCATCTTGGAAAAAATGTTCAAAGAGCATAAAATCTATCAACCTACGTTCTTGGGACATAATCATTCTTATTAAAAATAATGACATTAAATTTTACACTGACAATTTTACTCCTGGCAAATTTAAAGTAGCTCATACCTATGTGAAAATAATGAAACGCTGCTAATATTTGTATCAATGCGGGTCATTCCAGAATAGATATAATACTTATTTTGAAAAAATGAATGAGGTAATGTTCTAGAAAATTTTCAATTTCAGAGTTGAAGAAAAATTCCTATTTTCTCTTATTAATTATAAATCTCTATGGCTTTGAAAATTATGTTGTTTACACCCAAAAAATGTTCCTTCAGGTTTACGTTACACTGGAACTTGAGATTAAGAACTATCTCGGGCGTGACATGCATTGGCCTCGATCCTATTTCCAGACCGTCCGAACATAAACAGGCAGGTCTGCGTAAATCATTTCTGTTGGTTTTGGACAGATGACGTAACCTGATGCAACTAACGCGCGAAGAGTGCGGCCTCGAACCGTTTGTCACGCTTAAATGGGCAGCCCATCATGCGCTCCCCGCATCATGAAATCGCCACGAAATCAATTCTCAGAACGGCGTAAATCTGGATTGCTTGAATCCAAGTTCCAGCGTAGTTCCAGAATTCCTCAAAACTTAATGATTTTCCGTTACAAAAAAATAGGGGATTTCTTCGGAAGCTCAATTTTAAAATTTTAATGTGCATGTAGACTAGGGCGACAGTGGATCTAGCATATAGGAATTGACACTCGACAGTTGGCAACCATGATCTGATGCCCAATTTTCTGATGAAGCAAAAAACTCTAGTAACAACATTATATAAAAAATTACATGACAATAAGTTTTTTTATAACATGCGGAATGGGATAAAAATGTTCCAAACTGTTGAAAACTGTTTGACAATTACATTGACAATTGATACAATCACACTTACAATTCGTGATATACCAACATACGATTGTGGACTTTGAGAAAAATGTAATCATGTGTTTCTTGTTACAGAATTAAGTTCACAGTCCAAGTTTGGGCCTGATGAAGACCCCAATCCTGGTGTTCCTCAACGCGGACCTCTTTCTTCTTTATCATCTTATGACAAACCTTCTCCAGACACGAGTCTTTCTCTTACTAGGCCTCTTTTTCCTGTCAGACCTCATTCCTCTGTGGGGTCTCCTCCACCTGCTGAGCCACCTCTTCGTGAAAGGTCCAGGTCTCCTCCTTTCACGAGGCCAACTTTTACTCACGTACTTGGATTTAAATTTGAAGAACTTAAATTTATTCGACTTATTTCCCGCATCAATCCGAGTCGAGTATTCGAACTTCGAAGATACATTTTTCCTGCAGATAAAGGAATTCAATTGAGAGTCGCAAATAATGCCCATAAGCCCATGCCAAACGAAGAGCAAATTGTATTATCAACGTCCAGTGGTGATGTCTATGCAGTAATGGAAAAATTACTAAAGAGACAGACGCTTTTCCGTGGAATATATAAACATGATCCTGCTTCTGGTTTTGCAGCAGAACGGGTGAAAATAAACATGGAAAGCGGCGCGGTTGAATCATTGACTAGAGAAGAAATCGAGGCTTGTCCAATAGGCGGTAGAAATTCAATCCCGAAGAGTTTTACAATTAGACGTGTGTAAAGTTGTAAACACAATTCTTTCATTCAGTTTACAATGCACAATAGTTCAAAAAAAAATTTAATTCGAAAGTTTTTCATTGCAAGTCCTTATTTGAAAGCTGCAGTAGAAGCAGAATGTTTTGCACAAAAAATTCAGGCATCATTTATTAAAATGCAACCAATATTTGAAAATTAATAAGAAACGATAGCAAGATAGAATTCAATTGCAAGAAACATTTTGTGAAAATAAATATTTTTTTTGTGTTTTCAAATTTTCTATTCAAAATCGCATAATAACTACTCAAGCGTACATTTATAATTGAAAGAATTTTCAAATGCAGTTTGGAACATTTTAAACAATGAAAAATGAAAGCGTATTAATTTTGAACATTTGTTGAAAAGCATTGAAAATGATAGCGTACCGCAAGTTTATGTTGTTTTACCCAGAGCTGTTTGAACTGCTTTAAACTGTTAAATTTATAAAAGTTACATAATGAAAATTTTGCAATCCAATGGAATTCAATTACAAATTTTTTTATTGAAAGGTCTCTAAAACTATATATTTTATACGTGTCAATTAAAGAGCGTTTTAAAAAAAAATCCAATAAAAAATTTTTAAGGTTAATTTTTCAAAGTTATATATTCAAAAGAGTTCCAATGTGAATGTTCAAATTAGCAGTTGAGTTTTATTACATGAGATGTAAACATTTTAAACTTTGAGAGCGTGTGACCTTGCATTTGTTGAAGCTCGTTTGAATTTAGCGAATATATTCTCATAATTTGTCTCGCGCTTCGCGCTCGATTCAAGTGTGACCAAATGCTACATTTTCTACGTTATATTGAACTCTTTAAAATCAAATGTATGTGTTGTTAATTTTTGTACCCCAAACAAGGACTGCCTATTTGCATATTGCAAAATAAAGTAAAATTTTCTTTTGTGATCATTATTTTATTTTTGTTTCCCTAAGTAATAGATACGCACACCATTTTTTATTGAGCATATGCCTCTTATCAAATAAATAAAAAAAAAGCTATATAAAAACTGAAAAATTACTTTTTTAACTCAAAAAGTAACAACTACACACAGTTTAAAATTTTGAAACAACTTCCGGTTTTTTCTGTTACAATTATTTAAATAAAAACTTTTTTTAATTCTCTTAAATATCCAATTGGAAAATAAAACAATTAATAGATTTTTCTTTCAATTAAAAACTCTTGTGAACAATAATGTGGAAAACTCCCAAATTTTGGCGATGTCATTTCAGAAGCGATATTATTGATAAAAACTCTAAAATATTCAATTATGCAAAAATAAATAGATAAATTAGCTAGCAAAATTTTTTCAAATTAACAAATTTGAACTATATATTTAAAGTTGTTTAAAAATAATTCCGCTCCTGAAATGGTATCGTAAAAATTTGAGAGTTTCCCGCATTATTATTTACAAGATTTTTCCAATTTCTTCCAAATAATTTAGTTATTCATTAAGTCTTCAGTTGTTTCTTCAAGAGACAGATATAAGGGTGAAAAGAGAAGAATTTTGAACCAAAAAGAAAATAGTAGGCTTCCTAGATCTTTTTCAACCCTGTCTTATTTTATCTCATCTGGTCCTTCATCTATACTCGACAATATTTTCCCATCTCTCTATCAATATAAATTCCCGTCTATCTTTCCTAATCTCATCTTCCTTATATCATGTCTATTATTTTCTATCTATTTTGCAATCTAAATTCAACTCTATCTGTATCCATCTCTGTCTCATCTCATCCTGTATCTATTGAAGTCAAAGTTTTTCTATCTCTGTGCATTTATTTAGACAAAAAGGTAGAAAAAGATTGACATGGATAGATCGAGGATAAGAAAAGATAGGGAAAAGGAGATTGAAAAAGATAAAGGAAGTTTAGATTGACTCAGAGATAGAAAATGATTGACGTTGATAGAAGTAGGATAGGATGAGATAGAGAAAAGGAGATTGTAAAAGAAAGACGTGAATTTATATAGACAAAAAGATAGAAAAAGATTGACGCGGATAGATCGAGGATAAGAAGAGATAGGGAAAAGGAGATTGAAAAAGATAAAAGAAGTTTAGATTGATTGAGAGATAGAAAAATATTGACATTGGCGAAAGAAGGACAGGATGAGATAGGGAAGAAGAGATTGCAAAAGATAATAGGAGTTTAGATTAAGAGAGAGATGAGATAGAAAAGAAAGGATTGATGCGAGAATATAAAAGATTCTTTGGTTCGAGACGAATTTTATTGGAGAGGAGGGAAGTTATGGTGATTCATATATTTTTGAAATCGGTTTTTTGTAGTAAAAAATTTCTCATTCTCATAATTTAAAGTTGATGCGAGAATAGAAAAGTTGTGTTGATTCAAGAAGATTCGATTGCCCCATAGCAATGATAAATTTTATTGAAGGGTAAGAAAGCTATTGTAATGCATAATATTTGAAAAAACTATTTTTTATAGTAAAACTTTTTCCACTAACATAATTCAAAATTGATGCAAGAACGGAAGAGATTCCTTGATTCGAGGCAAATCGATTGATCTATAATATTAATACACTTTCTTCAAAATTAAGGAAGTTATGCTTATTTATAATATTTGAATCATCTGTTTCAAACCGAAGAACTTTTTTCATTGACATAATTCAAAGTTGACGCAAGAATAGAAAAGACTTTTTGCTCATAAATTCTCAAATAAAATAATTCTGACATTTTTTGTGAAGAAATCATATAATTATAAATGCAAACAAAGTGGAAACACTGGAGATCGAAGTCACAGCTAGTTTAACTAAATAACAACATTTTTAACCACAAGATGAATTCGAAAAAAAAATTTAATGATAAAATTCAACGATTGTAACACCTGGGTCTTCAAACAAAAAATTTTTAATTAATATTAACCTGCTAACGCCTTGTGTCACCCAGGCACTGCGATCCATTGTAACTGTGTTTTGGGTGGCAACCGCGAATCCATCGCAAAACCTGGGTTCAAAGTACAAGTATTGCCAGCTTCTGCAGTAATACTGTATGTGGTCAATAACCCTGACCCGACTTGTTTGGTTCATGGACACCTAAAATATGCATTAATTCAACATTCCAATTCAATCTAAAATATGCGTTCAATCAGGATGTCTAAAAAATTCTTAGGAACAAAATTCATAGTCTTTTCCTAGGTTTTCAGGTCTGGAAATCAAGTTTTTCCGGGTCTCTTTTTTTGCATATCGAATAATGAAATAACCGTTTTCTATACATGTAAAAAGATCAGCCATTACATTGTTCACTGGCCGGAAATTTCGAAAGAAAACAGAACCATGAATAATCAACTTCCTAAATGTTTGCGAATACACTCCAAGTCCAATAGAAGCCTGTCCGGTTTTGTAATTCCTAGAAATTCTGGCCCACGCAGTTTCTCAGCGGGCAGGGCGAAAGACCCTTGCGACTCTTGCCTCGAAAGGGCCGCATGCGCTAGTACTCAGTCGAGTATATTGGGTAATAATATGCATTCCAATTGAAAACGGTTCAGGTGGCCCTGACTGTTGACAATTCAAGTTTACCAATTTAGTCACAAGGCCAGTGCGTGGCTACCCCCGAAACTGTGCTTATATGGGACTTGGAGTGTAAAGTCGTCTATGTGACACCTTTGTGAAATCATTGTGAAATCTTAGAAATCCGTGAAATATTTGTGAGCTCAAGCCTACGTCGTTGCAATGTATTGTTCAAAATACACCTCGATACACAGAATTAGAATGTAGAAGGCCTGAAGTGAGTCATAGACGAGATGGAGGAATATGTAACGAAGGGGAATATGTTCCTCCCGATACGGGATGGGATTGATGAAGCGCAGCGAACGATTGGCAACTTGGTTTCGGGATTTGAGGGGCTGAAACATGCCTTCGAATGTCTTGAATATAGCATGGCCAACACTATCTCTGACAGAGTGACGCAGGAACGGAGAAAGGTAAGGCGCGCGGTGGAAACCAACAAGGAGATACGAACTGGAAAAATGCCGTGGAGACGCCCTCAACCTACCATTGGAATAGAGCGAGGGAGCCCACTTTGAGTCCCCCTGTAATAGACACCACCAGGCTCAAATCGAAGAAGGCGAGAACCCGTGTTACGGTTACGGCGACGTCTACACCAAAGAAGAAGGACAAAGGGGTAACTACATCTGCACTCAAATCAAGACAGAAAAAGGAGAGGAAAATGCAAGCTCGAACCGAGGCGGTTCTAATAAAAAACCGGCCGAGGGTTCGAGCTACGTAGAGGTACTGAAGGACCTCAAACACAAGCTAAAGCCGGATACCCTTGGTGTAAAAATTAGGAGTGTCAGGGAGACCAGGAACGGCGAGATATTAATCGAGGTAGCTCCTGCAGCAAATGACAGGACAAAACTGTTCTCTGTCGTAAGGGAAGCAGTTGGTGTTGAAAATTTAGTACGCGAGCTCGTTCCACGGAAGGAGGTCGCGATCTTGGACCTCGACAAACGTCAAACGTGGAGGAGGTGACGGAAGCATTCCGAAAACACTTCAGAGGTGAAGAGATGAAAAATATTAAGATGAACATCACGAAGAGGGCCATCAGGGATCATCTCAAGATCTACGTAGAGCTCAGTGAAGAGCTGGCGCTGAGACTCTTTCAAACAGAACATCTAAAGGTAGGTTGGATGTCCTGTAGAGTCAGGAGAAAGACGGAGTTAACCAGATTTTACCGTTGCCAGGGTTTTTGCCACTTGGTAAGATCATGCAGTGATTCAGATAGGTCCAAATTATGCTGTAGGTGCGGCAAAGAGGGACACAGAGCTGCAGAATGCGAAAGCACGCCGCAGTGCTACCTCTGCGCAGCAAAGGAAGGTAAGCCCCGGACAGACTATTAACCGGGGACGATGAAATGCTCGTCGTTTAGAGATGCAGCCCTGTCCAGGAAGCTTCTGAAAGGACAGCAATCACAAGTCATGACCAGCCATAATGACGAAGGCCGACGTGTCCGTTGCGAAGGACTTTATTTATATTTCCTTCCCCTAAGGACTATTTGTTCATCATAGTTGGGCTGGAAGGAGAAGAATCAGATGAGGTTGGCACAAAAAATTAAGACGCTAAAGAACGGCGTAGAAGCTTTATCTCCATGTTCTTGAAGCAATGCGATAAGCGATTTCGAGAACATGAGTTGGCGGGACAAAGGAATTCGTTTAGTGGGTAAAGCCGTCGATCTGTCCCACACTCATATTCGTTCCTCATTATATTCCTTATCAACTTTATGGTCCCCAAAGTTCGAATGTGGTTAGTGCATAAAGCATTTGACAATCCTAATTTCCAAAAAAAAGATACCACCACATCCACCTCCAACACCACAACATGTGCCACCTTCAACACATCCTTTATCACATTAACCACCACCATTAGTTATGCGCATACGTACTGAGTTCGAGGCAAACAGAGAAAACGCATATGCATTCTAATGCATCTGAGTCGATAAATGTCTAGCCACTGTTCTACCGACTCAAAGATCACACGGATAGTTGGGTTCAAATTTTACGCGCTTTTCGCCCAGCGAACCCCAATCTAAATGTACTTCTTGAGAGTCCTGAAACTTGGGTATTCCCCAAGACTATCGACTGTGTCTAGAATTAACGTCAGATTTCTACTCCACTGACTGATGATAAGATAGATTACTACTTTGTAGACTGAAGGTAATTCAGATGCCTGATTTATCGGCTGATGGTGAAATAGCGTGCTACTCTACCGACTGATGGCAAACTACATTCTTACTTTGCCAAATGATGGACACGAACCATCAGCGTATGTCGGTAACTGACCAGTCACTGATTTACTGTCGTTTAGTTTGGAACAGAACCGTCCAGTAGCCTTATAGATATCCTACTTTTGAGTAATTTCTAAAACAACAGGTCCCATGGTTTGCTCCTCCATGAAGTACCCGCTCTGAGGTGCCTTTTATCTTGAAACTACGAAAAAGAAACTTACTTGAATAATTAATCAATATGCCTATAAATATAATGTGTAGCATTGTAAACAAAATTAGCGGAAATTACACCGCTTCTCTTCATATGGTCCATATGTCTTTATCACACTTTTTAACTTCCATTGAGGCTCATATCTAAATTTATATAACGCTTTAACATAAACTCTGCTATAATTCATGTAAATTTTTATCTAGAAATATAATCTTTGAATGTAAAACATTGTAATATAATTGCGCTGCGTATAATCTATGTTAATGATAACATAGATATGTTATCCTGTAATTGGTCGTAAGACTGTGGGATAATAGATATATGAAATGAAACGAAATGAAATAAAATTAAATCACTCGTAGTTTTTTAAAGCATTATACAGGCCGTTACAGTAGACAATATATTTATTTGTCATTTAAAACACAGCTTTTCTTGAATTGTAAAAGATTGCATAAATAGTGACATCAGTTCTAACGAAAGGTCTTACCGAATTGTTTTCATCAAAATTGACTCTTATCAAATTCAAATATCTCAGAAGGCTTAGATTGACGCATTCAATCTAAGAGATAAAGACTATAGTATATATTATGTAAGCTAATAGGAAGTACTAGAATATTCATTGGTTACACTGTTAACCGAATTCTTCATTACAACCTTTTAAGTTTTTCTCTGATTAGAAAAGATGAAGATTATCTGTACTGTGGCTTTATCCTTGACCGTCATCCTCTATTCTACTGGTATGAATATAATAATATATTATATCTATAATTTTAGGTAAATTTTTTTTAAGTTTCTCGCAAATCAGAGTTTTCGTGATGTAATATCAATGCACAACGAATCATATGTGCACGTCTAAATTTCGACGTGCACAGATTGGAAAATTCCAGATCTGCACGCGAACATATGGTAGCCTCCTAACTGCACACGTATACATATATTCAATAGAGCTCATACAGTATATACTTATAGTTCATTATTAATTAATTAATTATAATCGATTCTAGTTCATAACATATAAGTGTATCAAAATCCTTAAAAGATAAATCCTTAGTGGGTTTGGAACAAAATTCAAAGAGCAAAAAATCTATCAAGCTACGTTCTTACGACATAATCACTTTTATTAAAAATAATTGCACTTGATTTTACACTAATAATTTTACTTCTGGCGAATTCCAGAATAGAGTTCCAGAATAGAGTGTCCGATCGGTATTTCGACCTATTGAAATAATTTAATGCAGTAATATGGTCTCCGGATATTCTTAGGGTTAAATTACCTTATACAAATATGTAAGAAGACATCTCATTCATTTTACAAAAATGGGTTCTGAATATTGATAAGTTGTAAGAAAATTGGCACATGCAGCTCATTACGAAATATTTTTTAAATAATCCTTCCAATGTAAGCACTTCAAAAATACAACATTCTTATTTAAATTTAGAAATGTAATATTTAATAAGTAGCAAAATATTTCAATTCAATTATAACTTTGAAAATTAAAAGATGATTCTAGACGTTGCTTTGAAATATCGAATTTCGGGATTTTTAACTGTAAATCTTTTTTTTTTAATCAAGCATGTTTAAAGAAATTGTCAACCGCATTATTGGAAACCCCAATAGGGCTAAAGTTTGTCTATAAATTCTAATAATCCTTTTTTATTTAGAAAATTGAAAATAAGACCATTTAATCTTATAAGCAAAATTGAGTACTATTGTTTTTTCCAGGATCATTTGACTGGTCCGGCTAATCACGAATTTTTCCCATCAAAATAAAAAAATTTCCCATACCGGAAGTACTTTATTTTTCATGAAAACCCTGCCTGTCCCTGGCACCGTTAACAAAACAATTCCAAAATTCCTCCACGCAAAACACCCGCTAATTAATTCATAAAATTTGTAATCAAAAAGAATTGAATTCAACGACAAAAGACTAATTTTCAAACAAATAGTTTAATTTTAAACCAAGAGCGGAATATTTAAATTTTCAGTTAAATAATTAAAGTTTAGCCAAAAAACCTAATTCTCAACTAAATGATGAATCTTCAACCAAAAAAAAATGAATTTTCAACAAAGGAGTTTAACTTTCAACCAAATAGTTAAATTTTCAACAAGAAAGATGAATTCGCAAAGAAAAATATAATAGTTGGCATTCAACAAAAAAATATTAAAATTTTGAATGAAAGACAGTTGAATTTAACCAAAAGAGCAAAAAGAAGAAATTTTTACAAAATAGTTGGATTTTCAGCCAAGAAAAATTCTTCAGTCAAGAGAGAAACAAATGTCAACCAAAATATTTAATTTATATACCAAAAATGCTAATTTTCAACAGAAGCGTTGAGTCTTTAACCAATGAGAATGACTTTACAACAAAATTGTTGAATTTTTGACCAAATATTTACATTTTCAACCGGATAATAAAGTTTATAATAAAAAAATATTGTTCTCCACCAAAAACATAATAATAGACTTTTCAACCGAAAATAGTTCGATATTCAGCCAAAGAGATAATGTCTCATTTAAAATTATGAATCTTTACCTGGAAGAGTTAAATTTTCACTTTGAAAAATAAATATTTAACAAAAAATACGAATATTCAACTCTGAAAATAATTTTTTTCTTTTTCGCAAAGTGTATTTATAAATTTACCTAATTTCATCTTCTACTTCGGAAAAATTTACAAGTTCCTAGAACTAACAAGTAATGTTATATAAAATTTTTTAATTTCAGGGTTCAAGAAAAATTTCTATTTTTCTATATTGCGCTACAAATCTCTATGGTTCTGAAAATTGCGTTGTTCTCCTTCGAAATGTGTTTCTTCAGATTGACGTACACTGGAACTTGGAATTAAGAACGGTTTCGTGCACGGGCCTTGATCTTATTTCCAGAACGTACGAACGTAAACAGGCAGGGCTGCGTGAATCATTTCTGTTAGGTTTGGACGAATTACGTAACCTGATGCAAATAACGCGTGGAGAGTGCGGTCCTCGAGCCGTTTATCACGCTTGACTGAGCAGCCCGTCCCGTAAATCCGGACTGCCTAAATCCAAGTTTCAGTGTACTTCCAAAATTTGTGAAAACCTAATGATTTTTCGTTACAAAAAAGTAGGGAATTTCAGCGAAAGCTCAATTTAAAAATTTCAGAGTTCGTGTAGACTTGGGTGACATTAGATGCAGTAGCATATCTAGAGTATGGCAGGCAGGGCTCGTGGCATGAGCGCCGTCCTAGGAGGGCAACTGCATTGACAATTATTACAATCTCACTTGCAATTCATGATATACCAACATATGATTGTGGACTTTTAAGAAAACCTTAATCCTCTGTGACTTGTTGCAGAATTAAGTTCACAGTCCAAGTGTGGGCCTGATGAAGACCCCAATCCTGGTGTTCCTCATCGTGGACCGTTTTCTTCTTCTTCATCTCATGACAGACGTTCACCAGACACGACTCTTTCTCTTGCCAGACCTCATTCTTCTGCCGGATCTCGTCCACGTGCCGAGCCACCTCTTCGTGACAGGTCCAGGTCTCCTCCTCCTGTCAGGCCAACTTTTCCTCGCGTGCTTGGATTTAAACTTGAAGAACTTAGATTCATTCGACTCATTCCCCGCAACAATCCTAACCGCGCATTCGAACTTCGAAGATACACTTTTCCGGCAGCTAAAGGAATTCAATTGAGAATCGGAAATAGTGCCTATAAGCCCATGCCAAACGAAGAGCAAATTGTATTATCAACGTCCAGTGGTGATGTCTGTGCAATACTAGAAAAATATCCAAACAGACAAATAGCTTTTCGTGGAATATATAAACCTGATCCAAATTTTCATTTTGGGTCAGACCGGGCGAAAATAAACATGGACAACGGCGAGGTTAAATTATTGACCACTAAAGAAACCGAGGAATGTCCAATAGGCGGCAGAAATCCAATCTCAAAGAGTTTTATAGTAAGACGAGTGTAAACACAATCTTTTCATTCAGTTTACAATGCGTAATAATTCCAAGAATTTTTTTTACAAAATTTGCCATTGTCTTCATTTGTATGCTGCAGTAGGAGCCGAATGTTTTGTACGAAAAATTAAGGCAACATTTATTGAAAGCAACCAATTTTCAAAAATTGATAAGAAGCGATAGCAAGATAAAATTCAATTGCAAGAAACATGTTGTTAAAATCAATATTTTTTGTGTTTTTAAGTTTTCTTATTCAAAATGACATGGCAACTTCTTGAAGCATACATCTCCAATTTAATGAATTTCAAAATGCAGTTTGGAAGATTTTAAACAATTAAAAATGGAAAGCGTTTTAATTTTTAATTTTTGATAAAGAACTTTCTAAATCGAACAATAATTGTAAATAGAAACTGATTCATGATTTTTGAAATTGAGCAGTAGGTCGAGTATTAAAAATTCAACAATAAATGATTTTACAAGACGATTCTAAATCTGCTCAAAAATAAAAAGCTGTTTTTCAATTTCAAATCTTTTGTTCATTAATTTTTTTTATAACTTGTGTCGTTTGTCCAAAAATTTCCATTTTTTTATTTTCGATGCTATTTTTACGAATAAAACCAAAACTACGCGTCAAATCGAAAAGCGATCAATCACGAATTTGAAGATTTTTTTGGGTGCATAATTTTTTTTTCGTGTCTTGCAAGTTTTGACCGAAAAATGGGATTTTGCACTATTGTGCTTTGGCACACTTTTTTAAGGACTAAAAGGAAAGAAAAGGTTCATTAACCAACTCTTTTGGATTAAAATTCAAAAATTTAAAGCAGTTTGAAAATTTTTGGGAACATTTTTTTCAAGATTTAGAAATTGTATGTACGTCTATTCATAGTACTCGAAAACTTGAACAATTTGCCCTAATGACATTTTTTGATAAAAATAAAATTATCAGAGTTGTAACATTTTCAAAATCCAACAAAAGAAACGAAAATGAACATTTTAAGTGGAACAACGCACGATATGGAAAAAAAGTCAAGAAAAGAAAAACGTTGTTTTTCGAAAGTCCTACAAAATTATCATAACAACTTTTTGAATTTTTTCGAAAAAACAGAAATTTTAAATGTTTTTAAATGTTTTTAAATGCACGAAAAATAATGAAAAATTAAAAATCCCATTTTTCGGGCAAACTATGCAAGATACTAAAAGAGATAGACAGACAAACATTGTGCGCCCAAAAAATATATACAAATTTGTCAACTATCACTTTTTAATAGGATGCTTAATTTTTCTTTTATTCGTAAAAAAAAACATTAAAAATTGAAAATTTTAATTCTTGGACAAACGACATAAGCTATAAAAAAAATTAATAAGCGAAAGTTGTTCACTTGAAGACGATCTACGATTTCGTTATTCATAATTTTTGGAAAGGGCGAATAGATTTTTTTTCAATCGTAAAAAATAAGAATAAAAATAAAAAAATTGAATTTTTGGAAAAACGACACGAGTTGCAATAAAATATGTAATTGCAAGCTTTTTTATATAAGATGTGCACATTTTTTTAATTATAACAACAAGACAGTAAAAATACATATGTTTCAATACCAATAAATATTATGAATTGTGATAAGATAAAATTAAAATGATAGATATTTTACGGTAGATAATAAAATAAACAGTTTTTTTTTAATTGGAAAATCTTGTGAATAATAATGCGGAAAACTCCCAAATTTTGGCGATGCCATTTCAGAAGCAAAATTATTGATAAAAACTCTTGAATATTCATTTGTGCAAAAATGAAAAAATAAATTAGCAAGCGAAATTTTTCCGATTTAAAAAATTTGACCTATACGGAGGATTTTTACTAAGAAAATTACAGAAGGAACGGAAGTAGAGAACGTCCACGGTATAGTTTAAATTTCTCAATTATTGCCGAAAAGCGCGGGTGGATTTGACCGGAATAAATACTATCAATAATAATATAGATAGATATTTAAAAGAAATTTTCACTGTTTGAATATTAAATAAATTCAATCTAAGATATAGCTAATTTCGTAAAATAATTCATCAATAATGGAATATTATAGGTTTATACTTTGTAATTTTAAATAGACGCGCGCTTTTCGGCACATGCGCAGTTGAGATGTCGTGGTCCGTTAGCGCATTTACGCATCATGCATGCCAGTGTTTTTCAAGTGTTTCTGTTGGCGTACGACATGACAAACATAACGTTTTCAAATTAAATTACTTTCAACAAAAATAACTTTCAAAAAAATAGTTACATTTTCAAATAAAGTGATGAATCTTCAAATAAAATTGTGAATATGTAACCGGAATAGTTGAATTTTAAATAAGAAAGATAAATTTTTAAGTGAAATAAAGAATCTTCAACTAGAGTAATTGAATTTTTGACCAAACTGATGAATTTTCAACCAAGAAAACTAATTTCTACAAAAAAAAAATACGAATTTTCAACTAAAAAAGATAATTTTTCAACCAAAAATTGAATAATTAAATTTTTTGTCAAAAAATGAATGTTCAACTAAAGAGATAAATTTTTAACTAAAATTATGGAATATTAGACTGAAATAATAGTTACATTTTCTGCTGCAAAAAAAAAACATTTTGAACCTAAAATCATCCAAAGAAAAAACAAGTTTTCAATGAAACAGCTCATTTTTCAACCAAAGAAATTAATTTTTAATTAAAACGACTAATCTTCAACAAATAGAAAATTGTAACAAAAGAGTTTAATTTTCAACCAACTAATTTTGTGCCCAACCAAAAAGATGAATTGCCAACTGAAATGATAAATAATTAACTGGAATACTTGAATTTTTGACTGAAAAGAATAATTTTCAAACAAGAAGTTCCCAACAAAATTATGAATCTTCAACAAAAAAAAAATATGTTTAAGAAAGGAGTTCAACTTTTAAGAAAATGGTTGAATTTTTCTGACTAAAAGAGATGAATTGTTTACAAAAAATGTAATAGTTGATACAATAGCCAAAAAATATTTTAATTTAATATAAATAACAGTAGAAATCATTTTAAAAATACGATTTTTCAACAAAATAGGTTATTTTTCAACCAAAATTATTGAGTTTTTAAGCAGTAAATATAGATTTTTGACAAAAAAGTGATCTGTCCACTAAATAGTTGAATTTTCTACAAAAACAGGGGAATCTTCAACCGGAAAAGACGAATTTTCAAAAAAATAAGTACATCTCTAACAAAAAAGATGAATTTTCAAATTACATTATGTATCTTATAACAAAAGGGTGATTTTCAATCAGGAAGATTAATTCTCTATCAAAAGAGACGAATTTTAAACTAAAATTTCAACAAAAAAGATCTTAATTTTAATTTAAAAACTAGCAATTTTAGCTAAATTGCGATTTTCATCAGGATTCATAATAATTCAATTGATAGCCCTTTTTATACATTTTACATACAAACTAATTATTATGATATTGTTTTTCCCTCATTTCCCCGGCTCTAAAGTGCCTTTACTGAAAAAATTTAAATTTTTACATTTTTTACAAATTTTTAAATAATAAAATTAATGAATTCATTTCGTTCTTTCGGGCAAAAAACGTAAAATATAACTAAATGTGACGGAACTGCGCAATTTTAAATAATCGCGCATGGGGGATTTCAAATAGGCGGAAGTTCACTGTAGTTGAATTTTCAACCAAAAACGACGACTTTTTAACAAAATTCTTAAATTTTCAACTAAATAATAAAATTTCCAAACAAATAATAAAAATTAAAACCCAAAATATAACGTTGACTTTTCAATCTAAAAGAATGAACTTTTAAACAAAAATATTCGAATCCTCTTATTGGGTTCTATTATTTCAGTTCACATTTAAGCGAAAAACGAGAAAAAGGTGAAATTTCTTGAAAACAGGGGAAAAAAGAAACTAAAATTGGTTATTTGAAATAAATAAGACATTTTTGTGAGACATTGAGACTGTTTATTAATTTAATTTAACAATACCACACATCTACAACGTATTCTACGTAGAAGAGGACTAGAAAAATAAAGATTCTATCTACGCCTGTAGGCGAAATAGTAATATTACTCTTTACATCAAAATTGTACCGAAATAAATACTGACAAAACGCGCACTAAATAAAGCGCTACATATAAATGATTGTTGCAATTAGTAGTATTTTTACCAGATGCTCAGCAATATCAAATTTAAGTAGTTGAACTTTGATCCTCATATTGAGGAGCAAAAAAAAGGACACTTACTTATATATGCTTCATAAAAAGTCTTTTAATATCAGAAGATCTTTCTTCGGTCCCACAAGTCGATGTTTACGGAAACACTATAATCAAATCTTAATTTATTTGCTCCTAAAAGCCTTTTCTACGTGAGAAATATAATTAGAAAATTTATCATATAAAACTACTTTGCATGATTATATTAAACAAGATTTCAGAAAACGAATTAAAAATAATAACGCATCAATATTTACAAAATCACGAACTTTTCAATCTTATAACAGACACCCAGACTTCGTTACCGTTCTGAAAAGTTCGGTTCTTAGTCAACTCTCTAATTTGTTTTCGTGTAAAATTGTCTCTACCTCTGATTCCTCACTCTCTTTTCAATTCGAATCCAAGACAGCTAGCTCTCAATTGATTGATCAGATAACAGAAAAAAGTGGAGTAAAAAAACATTAAGTAACGGACAACATTTTAACAAATGAAATATGTACTCATTATTCTGGAAACGAATACGGCAATGGCACTAATCTTTGATACCCGTCTTGCTTCAAGTCGCTTTTAAATCGCAGCTTCATTAATTAACTCTCCTCCCAACTCGCTGTGCAGGATTACAAATCAACGATTATTATTAACGACCTTAAATTTTTGGCGTGAAGAAGGCAAATATCGTATACAAACGTTATTACTTAACAGTCTTAACGTTGCTGCTGCTTGTGATTTAGAATGTTCAAATCAATTAAGGAACGACAGCCGCGACCGCAGTCTCGTCGGTTGAATCCTCCTCGTGGTCAATATTCACTGCCTCGGTTGCAGTTTCTGTGGGCAATGGAGGTGTACTGATTTCCACTCCAGCTGGTAATTGCTTCCCGCGACGAACCGGGGACTTGACGACGTTTTTGTCCTCTTCGGTTTGAGCAGGGCACTCGAAATGTACACAATGGAATACCTGGAATAATTAGAAAAA
>CAKNXH010063578.1:388-47089 GCA_932178445.1 Andricus quercusramuli | reverse complement strand
TTCAACTATTTTGTTGAAAAGTTATCTTTTTTGTTTGAAAATTCAACGATTTGGCTAAAATTTAATTATTTTGTTGAAAATTTAATTCTCTTATTGAAAATTCATCTTTTTTTTGTTCGAAAATTTAACTGCTTTGTTGAAAATTAATTTTTTTTTTGAAATTTTTTATTCATTGTTTGAAAATTAAACTTTTTGTTGATAATTTCTGTTTTTTGTTAGGAGATTTTACTATTTGATTGAACTACTATTTTGTTGAAAATTCTTCTTTTTCGGTTGAAAATAAAATTTTTTTGTTGGTAATTGATCTATTTGGTTGAGAATTCAAAAATTTAGTTGAAAATTAAATTTTTTCTTAGACACTTATTTCCAGGTTGAAAATTTATCTGTTTTGTAGAAAATTCAACTATTTGGTTGAAAATTTATTTTTTGTTGAAAATTATTATTTATCGTTCGAAAATCCAACTATTTCGTTAATAATTGGTGTTTTTGTTCGGAAGATTTTAATATTTGATTGAACGTTCTACCAATTTTTTAAAAATTAGTTTTTTGTTAAAAATTGGTCTTTTTTGGTTGAAAATTGAATTTTTTTGTGAATAATTGAACTATTTGGTTGAAAATTCAACAATTTGGTTGAAATTTATTTTTTTGTTGAAAATTTCTATTCATTGTTTGAAAATTGAACTATTTCATTGATAATTTTTCTTTTTAGTTATGAGGCTTCATTATTTGGTTGAAAGTTCTACTATTTTGTTAAAAATTATGTTTTGTTGAAAATTAAACTATTTTGTTATTAATTTGTGTTTTTGTTCAGGAGATTCTACTATTGGATTGAACGTTCTAATAATTTTTTAAAAATTAGTTTTTTAATAAAAATTCGTCTTTTTCGGTTGAAAATTAAATTTTTTGGTTAATAACTGAACTATTTATTTGAAAAATCAACAATTTGGTTGAAAATTGAATTTTTTGTTACACACTTATTTTCAGGTTGAAAATCTATCTGTTTTGTAGAAAATTCAACTATTAGGTTGAAAATTAATTTTTTGTTGAAAATTTGTATTCATTGTTTGAAAATTGAAATATTTTATTGACAAGTTTTCTTTTTAGTCAAGAAATTTTACCATTTGGTTGAAAGTTCTACAATTTTCATAAAAAATCATTTTTTGTTAAAAATACGTCTTTTTCAGTTAAAAATTAAATTTTTTGGTTGAAAATTAATCTGTTTTGTAGAAAATTCAACTGTTTGTTCGAAAATTAATTTTTTGTCGATAATTTTGATGCATTATTTGAAAATTGACCTATTTTGCTGATAATTTTTGTTTGGATTGAAGATTTTACTATTTGGTTGAAAGTTCTACTATTTTATCGAGAATTAATTTTTTGATAAAAATTCGTCTTTTCCCATTGATAATTAAATTTTTTAGTTGACACTTGAACTTTTTTGTTGAAAATTCATATTATCTGGCTGAATATTCAATTGTTTAAAAAATCTAGTTTTTTTTTTGCTGAAAATTCAATTATTTTGATTTAAAATTCAACCATTTTGTTGATAATTGGTTCGTTCTTTTCTTGAAAATTCTATTTTTTAGTTAATTATCAACTTTTCATCTTAAATCCTTTTTTTTTGTTTTATTGAAAATTCAACTGTTTCGTAGAAAATGCCTGTTTTTTGCCTTAGAATCCAACTATTGGGTTAAAGATTTAATAATTTTGTTAAAAAATCATTATTTTTGTTCAATAATATAAATTCTTTTTTTTTTAAATTTCAGCACCTTCGAAAAAATTTACTTTTTATTTAAAACTCATATTTAAATGTTAAAAAGTTTTGTAGAAAATTCAACTATTTGGTTTAAAATTAATTTCTTGTTGGAAATTTTAATTTATTGTTTGAAAATTGAAGTATTTTTTTGATAATTTGTTTTTCTGGATTAAAAATTTTTTCTATTGGGTTGAAAGTTCTGCCATTTTATCGAGCATTAATTTTTTGTTAGAAATTCTTCTTTTCCGGTTGATAATTAAATTTTTTGTTGATAATTGAACTAGTTCGGTGAAAATTCAACAATTTGGTGAAAAATTAATTTTTCTGATGAAAACACTGATTCATTATTTGAAAATTGAGATATTTTATTGATAATTTCTCTTTTTGGTTATGAGATTTTACTTTTTTTTTTTTTTAATGTTTTATAGAATATTAATTTTTTGTTCAAAATTCGTCTTTTTCGGTTGAAAGTTGAATTTTTTGGTTGAAAATTTAACTATTTAGTTGAAATTTTTTTTTTCTAGATACTTATTTTCCGGTTGAAAATTTATCTGTCTTGTAGAAAATTCAACTATTTGGTTGAAAATTAATTTTTTGTTGGAAATTTTGATTTATTGTTTGAAAAATGAACTATTTTTTTGATAATTTTTTTTTTTAGTTAAAGATTTTACTATTTAGTTGAAAGTTCTACCATTTTATTGAGAATTAATTTTTTGTCAAAAATTCGTCTCTTCCGGTTCATAATTAAATTTTTTGACTGATAATTGAACAATTTGGTTGAAAATTCAACTATTTGATTAAAAATTAATTTTTTCTAGAAGACACTTATTTTCAGGTTGAAAATTTACCCGTTTTGTAGAAAATGTAACTGTTTAGTTGAAAATGAACTTCTTTGTTGAAAATTCATGTTATCCGGCTGAATATTTTATTGTTTAAAATATCTAGTTTTTTTGTTGTTGAAAATTCAACTATTTTGGTTAAAAATTCAACTATTTTGTTGATAATTTGTTTATTTTTTTATTAAAAATTCTACTTTTTAGTTAGTTATGATCTTTTTGTTTAAATTTCAACTCTCTTGTAGAAAATTCCTGTTGAAAACGAACCTTTTTGTTGAAAATTTAATTTATTTGTTGAAAAATGATATACTTAGCTTAAAAATTCAATTGTTTTGTAGAAAATTCGTTTATTTATAAATTGATCTCTTCTTATTGTTTATTCAACTATTTTATTGAAAATTATTCTGCTTTGTTTAAATTTGATTGTTTTTGATTTCGAGTTAAAATATTTTTTTTCAAAATAACAACTATTATTAAAAGAAATTTAACAAATTGGTTGAGAGTTAAACTTTGTTAGAATTTCATTTTTTCAGTCGTAGATAATTCATTTTAGTTCTTGAAAATTTGTTTGATTTTTTTGTTGAAAATTCATCCATCTGGTTGAAAATGCAATATCCTTCGACTCGAAGTCTCATGAATTTCAATCGTTTCAAATTGAATTCAATATGTTACCTATACTAGTTTTATTTAAAAAAATTTATTCCCCTATTTTCGTGACAAATTGCCTATTTCCCCTGCTTTGACAGCATTTCGGGCTCTGAAGTCTGTATTTATTATTTATGATTATATCAGTCTCATGAGAAAATAATTCTGCAAATTTTGAGCAAATCGGATCCAGGATGCATTTTTGTAGAAGAATATTGTGCGCGCTGCGCTCTATCAAGAAGGAGAGTGCCTGTCCACAGTGGCAACACGGAGTGCCTGCCCACAGTAGCAGCACGGAGTAGCTGTCTACAGTAGCAGCACGGAGTGCCTGCCCACAGTAGCAGCACGGAGTAGCTGTCTACAGTAGCAGCACGGAGTGCCTGCCCACAGTAGCAGCACGGAGTGCCTGCCCACAGTAGCAGCACGGAGTGCCTGCCCACAGTAGCAGCACGGAGTAGCTGTCTACAGTGGCAGTACGGAGTGCCTGTCCACAGTAGCAGCACGGAGTAGCTGTCTACAGTGGCAGCATGGAGTGCCTATCTACAGTGGAAGTACGGAGTGCCAGCCTACAGTGGCAGCATGGAGTGTCTGCCTACAGTTATAGGTCCCAATTTTTCTCCCTGATAATTAGTCTACAATAAATATTTGATATCCGTATTTTGCAAGAAATATGTGTTGAACAATACAAAGTAAATTCAGGACAATACAACTGGTATACCTTTTATCGACACATATTTTTCCGCGCTAAATCTAGCTTCCGGCGGCTTGCGTATTGACAAAACTTAAAGCCACTAGCCACGACTGGGAAAAAATCGAATGACAAATGTGCCTCTAAATCAAAACTTTGTGCCGGTGGAAGACAAGGCTTTGCTTCAATCCTCTAATTTTTTTCTGCTGCGAACTCAGTTGGAAAATTTTTCTCGTTTCATGTTCAAAACTTACAAAAATGACTAATATTAAATTTTTTATGAACTTTCATAAAAAACTTTTTTGAGCACACTTTATAAGTTTAGTTCTCGGATAATTTTAATTTTAAAATTACGAGCAAATTAAAAAAGAATCGACCTTTTGCAGACCAATTCAATTTTTTTTTTTAACTTATTTGAAAAAAAAAAGTTTGAAACCCATAGTTTGTGATGATTAATTGGTGCTATTGAAGAAAATGTTACGGATATCGACTCACTTTTCCCTTTTCCCTTTCCCCTTTTTCATTTTCTTTTTCTGACTCTCTGAGAGCTTTGATACGTTTTCATGAAACAGATTTTAATTAAATTTCATATCCAGGAGATGCCGTGCATTTTCATCTCGAAAAAGTCAAGTTTGATTAAAGGCTTCTGTATCCTGAAAAGCGGGATTGAAAGAATTTATCGTAGTCTCCAGACTTGAATTCTTCAGAGACATTTTTGTAGCTTAAGTTTTTTTTAAATTCATTTCGGAATTTATTTCTCTGGATTCTGTTAATCATCGCAGCATTAAACATAGAGCCAAAAATAATAATAATAATAATAAAATAGAGTTAAAAAAAATTTGGAAATAATGAATAATAATTTCGAATTTGAAGCCCTTGAAAGAACAAATATTGATTATTAATTTTATTGGTTGTGAAAAAAAAACTTCTCTAGCTCCGTTGGGATCCGAACCCAGGTCTTCAATATTTCCAGTCTGAATCTTGAAATTGAATTTTTTTCAGATTAAAATTTCTGCAGTTGGCTTAAAATAGCTTCAAATTAGAATTTTGAAAACTGGATCAATTCAAATTAAAAGAAATTGAAATGTTATAATTTTCAATTAAAAGCGTTCAACTTTGAATATTTTTATGTTGAAAACTTTCAAATTTAAATCAATTTCAATTCGAAGCGATTAAAATTTAATAATTGGAAAATTAAAAACAAAATAGAACGTTTCAAAGACAATACTTCCGAAATTCTAGATTTTTAAATTGTTATAACATAAAAAAAATCTCAAAATTAAAAATCGAATAATTTTGAAATAGGCACAATTATTTAAATAAATAACGTTAAAAATGAAGTAATCTTTAATGAAAAATATTGAAAATTGACAAGTAAAAACTTAAGAAAAGGAAAAATTGAAAATTCAACGTTCAACATGAAAATTTTCAAATGTTCAACTTTTTATTTTAAACAACAATTATTAATTTTTTGAAATGTTTCAATAAAATATTTTTCAATTTTAAATGATTCATTTTTCAATGTGCAACTAAAAATTAGGCAATATCAAATTACTACGTTGAAAATTTTTAAAATTGTGGTTTTCCAATTTAAGAATTTATTTATTTATATATATTTATTTATTATTTTAAAAAATCTAGGATAATTTCACTATCAAATTATTCAAAATTACGAAATTTTATATCGGAAACCTTGATAGTGAGTTTTAAATTAAATAAATTTAGATTTAAATATTCTGAATTATTTGGTTTCAATTGTAGACATCGAAAAATTTTTTTTTTCAATTCGAAAATGATTGGTTTCAAATTTCTTTTTTTTTTTTTTTTTGATTCCCAATCACGAATCTTACAGTGTTTTAGTGTCAAATATAAATATTAAAAAATATGAAGACAATTTCATTATTAAATTTTTCAAAATTTCATATTGGAAGCCTTGATATTTAGTTTTAAATTGAATAATTTTAGATTTAAATATTCTAAATTGTTTCTTTCTCATTTGAAAAATGCAAAATTGTCTTGTTTTTTTTAAATGTCTCAATAAAAAATGCATTTTAATAAAAAATTAGGACAATAATTTCTGAAATTCAAACTTTAAAAACGAGTCGATTTTAGAACTATCAACTGAAAATTAAATTATTTTTGTGTCGAAAGTTTTCTAAAATATTAAAAATTTAACTTGAAAACAGAATTTGGAATTAAAATTATTTTTCTTGAAAAATTAAATAGTTCAAAATTGAGGGATTTTTAATTAAAAAGAGTTAATTTTTTAATTTTTAGTGTTTTTTTACTGTTCTGCCTTTTAATTTTTAACAATAAATTTTTCCTTTTCATAAGTTTTAATTTTGCAATGAAAATCAGTATGACTGAATTCGTGAAGAATAATTAACAATTTGAAAATTCTAGTAATTTAATCGATTTAAATTCATTAAACATAATCTAAAATTTAAAGGATTTTGGTATAAAAAAAGTATCACATTTTTTTGGTGTATAAAATTTTTTTAAATTTTTTTCCTCCGTAGAAAAATTCTAATCAACTTTAATGCTAAAATATATTTTTTATGTAATAAAAATTAAGAATTCTGGAATCTGAAATTTTAGAACACAAAATATTCTATTTTGAACGCTTTTAATGTGAAATAATACAATTTTACTTCATTTGAATTTTAAATGATCCAATGATGATTAAATGATCTGAAAATATTATATTTTTAACTTTTTGAAATTATTTTATTTTCAAAATTATAATTTGAAATCATTCGATTTTGAGATTCTCCAGTTCAAAATAATTTAAAAAATTTTTAACGGGTAATTTATATTTTTTAATATTTTTATTATTATTAATAATTAATATTAATTATATTATTTTAAACAATTTTATTCAGAAATGATACTAATTTAAACTTTAAAAAAATTTCATTTTAAAAATTTTGTTTCAAAGAAGTTTAAAGCTTAATGTTTAAAAATTTATTCAATAATGAATTTTCAAATTGTTTATTTTGTACTTGTAAATATTCTGAATCAATTTGAAAATTTTTGAGCATATTTGTGAGATATTTATATATTTATTTATTCATTTATATATTTATTTGTTATTCATATTTTTTATTTTATTTATTTATATATTTGTTTATTATTTATGTATTATTTATTTATATATTTATGTTTTTTCACATATTATTTAGAATACTAAATGAACACAAATTGCACACTTGAACCAGAAGTGTCAGTCGTATATGCGATTGCAGCTATTCCTAAACTGTTATCGATATTTATCTTGGGCGTGTGCCAACTTCCACAATATTGCCTGATAGTGCACCCCTCAGAATTACCGCACCGCATCAATACAGCTCTCTTAAAAAAAAACTGATTCCTAAAATCCACATGCACAATTTAAAAAAATTTATTTTCAATTTATTTAAATATTGCTTAAATTTTTTCATACTTTATAACACTTTTTTCTTTTGGAAATATATTATTTATTTTTAATTTTTATTATTTATTATTATTCATCATTATTTGATTGAAATTTCCGTATTAGCACCTACTTCATAATCTTGAGGATCTATTGTTACCTCAAGTTGATAGACGAGAATTGTTGAATTATAAGAGTTATAAGAAGAAATAAAAAAATGGACGGAAGTTTTTGTATTCGTACCTACTGCATAATCTCGAGGATCTATTGTTACCACAGTCAGGAAATTAGGTAAAAATGATGGAATATTAAAAAAATTCTGAAAAACATAAGAATAAATAAATATTTTGACGGAAATTATTGTATTCGAACATACATCATAATCTTAAGGATCTATTTTTACCTCAAGTTTAAAGACGAAAATTGTTCAATTTTATTCAGAAAATTAGGTAAAAGTGATGGAATTTGAAAAAATTTCTGGAAAACGTTATAAGAATAAATAACTAAATTGACGTTTTTTGTATTCGCATCCACTTCATAATCTTGAGGATCTATTGTTATCACATTCAGAAAATTAGGTACAAGTGATGGAATTTTTAAAACATTCTGGAAAACATCATAAGAATAAATAAATGAATTGACGGAAATTATTGTATTCGCAGCTACTTCACAATCTTGAGCATCCATTCTTACCTCAAGTTTAAAGAAGACAATTGTTGAATTTGATTCAGAAAATTAGGTAAAAGTGATGTAATTCTTGAAATATTCTGGAAAACGTTATAAGAATAAAAAATTAATTGACGGAATATTTTTTATTCACGCATACTCGATAATCTTCAGGATCTATTGTTACCATATTCAGAAAATGAGGTGAAAGTGATGGAATTTTTCAAAAAATTCTAAATAATATTGTGAGAATAAATAAGTGAATTGACGGAAATTGTTGTATTCGCACCTACTTCATAATCTTGAGGATCTATGGTTATCTCAAGTTTAAAGACGAGAATTGTTTAATTTGATTTAGAAAATCAGGTAAAATTGTTGAAATTTTTAAAAAATTGTGGAAAGCGTTATAAGAATAAATAAATAAATTGACGGAAGTTTTTTGTATTCGCACCTACTCCATAATCTTGAGGATCTATTGTTACCACCGTCAGAAAATTAGGTAAAAATGATGGAATTTTTTAAAAATTCTGAAAAACATAAGAATAAATAAATATTTTGACGGACATTATTGTATTCGCACCTACTTCATAATCTTGAGGATCTATTGTTGCCTCTAGCTTAAAGACAAGAATTGTTCAATTTGATTCAGAAAATTAGGTAAAAGTGATGGAATTTTTAAAACATTCTGGAAAACATAATAAGAATAAATAAATGAATTGAAGGAAATCGTTGTATTCGCACCTAATTTTTCAATCTTGAGGATCTATTCCTAGCTCAAGTTTAAAGACGAGAATTGTTCAATTTGATTCAGAAAATTAGGTAAAAGTGATGAAATTCTTAAAAAATTCTGGAAAACGTTATAAGAATAAATAAATAAATTGATGTTTTTTGTATTCGCATCCAGATTATAATCTTGAGGATCTATCGTTACCACATTCAGAAAATTAGGTACAAGTGATGGAATTTTTAAAATATTCTGGAAAACATCATAAGAATAAATAAATGAATTGACGGAAATTATTGTATTCGCAGCTACTTCACAATCTTGAGTATCCATTCTTACCTCAAGTTTAAAGCAGACAATTGTTGAATTTGATTCAGAAAATTAGGTAAAAGTGATGAAATTTTTAAAAAAGTTCTGGATAACGTTATAAGAATGAATAAATAAATTTACGTTTCTTGTATTCGCATCTACTTCATAATCTTGAGGATCTATTGTCACCTCTAGTTTAAAGACGAAAATTGTTCAATTTGATTCAGAAAATTGGGAAAAAGTGATGTAATTTTTTAAATATTCTGGTAGACGTTATAAGAATACAAAATTAATTGACGGAAATTTTTGTATTCGCGCACACTCGATAATCTTCAGGATCTATTGTTACCACATTCAGAAAACTAGGTGAAAGTGATGAAATTTTTAAAAAATCCTAAAAAATATTATGAGAATAAATAAATGAATTGATGGAAACTATTGTATTCGCACCTACTTCATAATCTTGATGATCTATTGTTATCTCAAGTTCAAAAACGAAAATTGTTTAATTTGATTTAGGAAATCAGGTAAAATTGTTGGAATTTTTAAAAAAATCTGGAAAACGTTATAAATAAATAAATTGACAGTTCTTGTATTCGCAGCTACTTCATAATCTTGAGGATATATTATCACCTCAAGTTTAAAGACGAGAATTGTTTAATTTAATTTTTGAAAATTAGGTTGATTGTAACTGATTTTAAAAGAGCACACGTGGCGAACTTAAAAAAAAAGTCAGGTTACCATTGTTTATTTAACAATAGTTATTGAGAATCTTATTTTTTTTGTTTTCTCCTTATTATTACTTAAAAGGTTATCTATAAATCCCTCTGATACCTTTTCTATCAAAAATCTTTTTATATAAGAAAAACAATTTTTGATGAAATAATTAATTTCATAATTGGTAAATAATTTTTTCAAATAAAAATGTACCAAAGATATTTATAAAGAATCCTTTAAGGTATCAAATCAGCCCTAAAATATAAGGATTGAAAAATATTTGCAATTTTTAGTTAAGAAGGAAGAAAAAACACAAAACTCTAAAACCTATTGACGAATAAAGAATTTTTAACTGAAATATTTATATTCTGTATTTATAGTTTATTTTTTCCCCATATCTGGAAAAGCGAAATTTCGTTGATATTCAGAGAATAATAAAAAATTTATAATTGAAAAAAAAAATTGTATTCATATAAATCTGATAAACTCAGGAAGTGCGAAATATTCAAACATGGTGCAATCTTAAGTTTTAATTTAAGAAAATGTTTTTTTAAAAGTTTTGTTAAAGAAAAGGGAGTCGAAATAAAATCTTTTTTAATTTGCAAAATTTGCATTTCTACTGTTTCACTAATTGGTGTCGAGAGGAATTCAATTTATTTCTTTCGTTCCGTACTTAAAAAGTTTTCGCAATATAGAGACTGATCAGAGGAAAATCCTTTTAAGAAATAGCCAACTAGTCCGATGATGGTGTCGCCAGGAATCCAAAGTGCATACAAATATCTAAATTTACGTTACGTCTAGTAATCGCTTGCGAAAAAGATTGGAAGAAATTTATTTCCTTTTTCTTTTATTTATATTTATTTATTTCCAATTATTTTATTCTATAAACGTTTCTCGCTGAATGAGGCTGAACCCTGGACACTTTTCAAACCAGTTTCGCATTTTTATTTTAAAAGAAAAAATGCATAACTTTTGTTTAAACAAAAATTTCCATTTGTTAATTACACTTGTAGTCGTGAAACATTATAAAGAAAGAGCATATTCTAAAAATTAAACTAGTTTTTCTATACAAAAAGGTTTTAGATTTTGTTACATAATTCAGCTAATTCATGGAATTTTTTGACGAAATTCACAGGAAACTTTCTTTATGGTGTTCTACTGCTAGTGCAAAAAAAATATAAAAAAATTATTTGAACGAAAGCTTATTCAATTAGATAAATTGATAATTCAAATTATTTATTTTTAAAAAATTGGCTGATGGCCTATCGAGTTGATAGAAAGAGTCGAAGAAAGAAACGATACTATTATTATTGTTATTGATCCAAAATTGTCTGTCAACAATTATTTTATATTTTTATACGATGAATTCCGACTAATAAATAATTGCGTCGTCTTGACCTAGCTGCAATATTTCGAGTAAAAATGTCCAGAGAAGAAATGCAAATTAAAATTTTGTTTGAAAGTTTCCAGAAAGTAACCTTGTTGATAGAAAAATGTATAGGCGTTTATGGAATCCATCCCTTCCATAAATAAAAAATGTCTTATTTTTTAGAAATTTGAGGTGGTTTTCAATCTGTAAATGTTTATTATTTTGGAAAAGCATTAAAATAGAAGTTGTAGATCTCTATGAACTACATCGTTCTGTATGTACTGCTTTCTTATAATTTCTTTCGTAATTTATTTTATTCAGTTTCAGTTTCCTGTAAAAATGTTTGCAGCCTTCTAAAAATTTGTGCAAACATTTCTTTACTTAGAATTCAAAGGAAAGGTTCAATTCGATTTTTAAATGAAAATTTTTTGAGCAAGTTTGAATAACAAATCAAAGCTGAGGAGGAAGCAAACAAAATGTGATTAATCAATTTTTTTCATTTGAGGTAACAATTTTTTTTGTATTTCTAAACATCAATTTGATTATGAAACTTTGGTCAACAAGCAAAATTTTTCATCTCGGTTTCAACATCTGCACATGAAATAAATTCAAAAAATTTTAATTTTTCATTACGGATTCACTACATGAATAGGCGAAATTTTGTCATTAGTGAATAAATCCTTTTTTATTTAGATACTAACTTTAAGAGAATACTAAAATGAAAAAATTTTGTATCCAATTTATTCAGCAGCTCAACTGAATACAATAAGTAATTATAAAATTTAATTTTTATCAACAGATTTGAAGCTACATGTTCTCAAATATTGATCAACTAATGAATTAGTGTTTTCGAGGGTCGAAAAAAAAGTTTCTTTCGGGATTTTTTTAAATCATTAATTGAATAGTGAGTGAAATAAACATTTTCCACTCATCTTTGAGGATGTGAAATAATGTTGAAGTAAGCTAATAGAAAAATGTTTTTTATTTGCTGATAATTTTCGCAAAATTGATCAGACAGTTTTGTTTGGATTGTAACTAAATAGCTGCTTTGTGTGTCAACTGGAAACGAATAAGACCTTTATATAATAATAATAATAAATAAGTATCTTATTTTCTTTAGTTTTTTTTACATTAGACCATACTAATCTTCCCTGAATTCTGCCCAAAAATCGAAGATACCCAAAAACAGATTTAGCAACAAACTATTGTTTTAATTTTTTGATTTTTGATTCAAAAACATGTATCTTTATAATAATTCTATAAAATGAGGAACCCTGAGGGGAAATGGAAAAGGGTATAAGATAGATCAGTAACGTCATATCAAGACATTTTCTGTTCTGGTCTGGTTAAAGCCTTGGGCTCGCCTTCTTTAGATATAAAATATAAGAATACTGCTTTGTAGTATCTGAGGTAAGGTTGCATTATTGATTTATTATAGAAAAACACCCAGACTTCACTCTTATAGAAAATGGGAGACAGTTTCAAAACTGCAATATTTTTTATATTTAAACAAATGATTTTGCAAACCAGACAGTACTTTTATATCCAGAAACATGTCTGATGTTACCAATATTTATCCTGATTTTATTTTCTCAAATGAAAAAATTATTTACTTTTCCAGAAGCAATGCTTTCCGCGAAACTTTCGATCCTGCTCAAATAAAGTGTATGTCACGTACAGGTGATTTTTTTTGCAGTAAATAAGTTTTGAAGAAATTACCGAAGTTTGTAGAAGATTTGTTAGCGATTGCTAACTTTTTCGAATTTGAAGTTTATAGAAAGTAGAGTTATACATTGTTTTCAATTGCAAACAAAACTTCAAAAGAAGTGAAAAAAGAAAGGAAAACTATTTTTGGAAAATGTAGCTTTTCAATGTAATATTATTTTCTGTTAATGGTGCAGTTTTTCAATAATGAGTGCAATGCTTGAAAGTGTTGCAATCATTGTTGTTGAAAACCTGATTGGCTTTTCATTACCTTATCTTGTTTTATACCTTGAATTAAAAAAAACATTAAAATTAAATCCAAAAATAATCCTTTTTAAGGATGTTCTGAGTGGAAAAGTTCAAAAAAAATCCTTAAGCCTTAACTTGATTTATAAAATTGACAAAAGACCTATTAATTATCGCCCAAGATGTGTTAGAAACTCATTTGTAAATAATAGAAGAATTTATGTCATTTTTTTATTTAAATGTAGTTTTTTTGCATATTTGTGTTTCTTCTTTCGCTGCAGGCAAGAGTCGTGATTTTCTTTGAATTTTAATTTACAAAAGCAGTATGCTAAAGAGGAATATTTAAAAAAAAAGAACCTTGTAAGGAACAGAAAAAAATGAATGTTATTTTTATCAACGTTTTTATGGAAATTATTCCATTTAGAAATAATATGTACAATCATTCTTAGTTCATTATTGTTTTAATCAAACAATTTGCTTAATTATAATTTATTAATAAAAACTTTTTATTTATGAAGCACTTTTTGAGGAATAGAAAGGATCTTTTGTGAAATAAAATAGAATGAAAATTACGACTTTTAACTAAAGTAAAAGAAAAAGCAGAAATGTGAGAATAACTACATTTAAATAAACAATTATGACTTCATTTTTGTTTATATAATTAAGGCCCAGGTTTCTCTTCTAAATTTTTTTACAATAACAAATCAAACTTTTTTGAAAATTTTATGAATCAAATTGAAAGTTGAGAAATTTTTTGAACTTGATAATACTTGTTTTATGTTATTTTCACTGGAATTTAGTATTTTTTGAAAATAATTTTAACATAAAATCATGAAGTTTGTAAGAAGCAATTTTTTTAAATTTAGGTTTTTTTAGTTTTTTTTTTCTGTGAAAATTAATATTTTTAAATAAAAATTGGCATCAAGATTCCCAAAATTCGATCAATTTTAGGCTATGTTAGCGTTTTCGCACAAAAAATGTTTATTTTGGATAAAAAATTATTCTATTACAAATATTAACAATTTTTTAACAAATTAGTTTTTTTTTTGGTTTTGCTAGCGTTTTTACTGAAAATTAAAATTAAAACATTTGATTTTAAATGTTCATAATTTTTTAACAATTTTAGATTATATGAACGTTTTTGGCATTTTTAATCAAAAATCGGTACATCAAAATAAAAATGAATATATTTTGAAAAAAATTTGCAACAATTTCGGATTGTCTTAGTGTTTTTTGGTGGAAAAAATAAAATTTTTGTTCAAAAAATCGTTCGATTGTAACGAAGGATCATAATTTTTTAACCCTTTCTTCTTTCCAATTTTAAAAATATAATCCTAAAGAATAATGATAAAAAAATACCAATTTTCGTCGAAAAACACTTATATAATTTGGACTTATTCAAAGATTTTTAAAAACTTTTAACAATTTTAGGTTATGTTTGTATTTTTACACTGGAAATTGGCATTTTTAGTGTAAAATCACTATATTTAAAAAAAATAATAATTTTTTGGCAATTGGAGATTATGTTAGTGGCTCTCACCGGAAATATAGATATAGATTCCAGGAAATAAACTTACTTGTTTAAACAATTTAAGGTTATGTCAACGTTTTTCTTCAGATATCGGTGATTTCAAGAAAAAATTATCAAATTTCAAAGAATATTTTTGGGTTTTTCGTCAAAAATTGTCTTTTTAAATTAAATATCGTATAATTGTTCAGATTATCCTTCAGACATGTTAAATCCACAATTGTTGGTTATGTTAGCGTTTTATACCGAAAATCGATACATTTGATAAAAAATCATTAAATTTCAAAAAGGTAAACATTTTTTAAACAATTTAATGTTATTCCTCTGGTCTTTACTAAAAATATCGAAACAGATTATATAGAGAAATTATAATTTTGATACAATTTAAGGTTATGTCAACGTTTTTTTATCTGAAATCGGTTATTTTAAACCAAAATCATTAAATTTCAAAGAAAATTCACAATTTGGATAAATGTTTTGTTATATCATGTTAGCAATTTTCTTTGAAAATTTGTATTTTCAATTGAAACATAAAATTATTCTTTAGATTATCATTCACCGTAATTAAGTCCATAATTTTAGGTTATGTTGGTGTTTTATGCCGGATATCGAAACTTTTGATAAAATGTCATTAGATTTCAAAAAAGGTACAACATTTTTAAACAATTTAAGTTTATGCTAGTGGGTTTTACTGGAACTATCAATAAACATTCCAAAGAAGAATTATAATTTGTGTACAATTTAAGGTTATGTTAAAGTATTTTCTGAAAAATATGTTATTTAACAAAAATTATTCATTTTCAAAGAAAATTCACAATCTGAAACAATTTCTGGTTATATTATGATAATTTTTTTGTCGAAGATTGGTATTCTTAACTAAAAAATCAGAAAATTGTTATAATTATTACTCTCAGTCATCAGGTCTAGTATTTTTGGTTATGTTGGCGTTTCATACCGGATATTGATACGTTTCATTTATAAAATTATTACATCTTAAAGAAGATACAATTTTTCAAAAACAATCGTAAGTTTTGGTTACGATTTTCACCGTAAATGGGTACAGATTTTAAAGATCTACAATTTTGGAACAATGTCAGGTTATTTTAATGTTTTTCATTTGAGATTGTTATTATCAATAAAAAATCAATATACTGCAAATATTCAGAATATTTGAACACTTATTGAGATTTTCACCTGAAATATCATTTTAAACAAAAGTAATTCGACTTCAAAAATTAAACATACAATTTTGAACAGTTGTAAGTCATGTTGGCGTTTTTCATCGGAAATTTATTTTTTTTTGACAAAAATACTACGGTTTGTTTTCCAGTATGTTGTAAAAAAATATTACATATTTATTCTGAAGTTGAGATAACAATTGTCATTAATTATAAAAAATATTGTCCTTGTTTTTCGTTTCTATTATTTAAGAAAGTAGAGGAAAGTGAGGTATGATATCTGTGCGGGATATGGTGACTCTGGTAACTAATGCTCATGTTTCTTCATTTTCATATTAGTTTTTTTTACGTTAAATAGCTTTCTTTGGTACTCAAGAAAGCTATTTTATGTAAAAAAACTAATATGAAAATCCGAAAACATCAGCATTATTTGCAAGAGTCACCGTGCCCCGCACTGGCACCATACCCCACTTTCCTCTAAATACTATAAAATAGAAAGCTTTTCTTTTGAGTTCAAAATAAAATCTAATTTCTTATTAACCATTTCATGTTCCAAAATCAGCACACAAAAAAGCTCACAAACAACAAATAACAAAAAAATTATCATAATGTGACTATGGTATTTTAATTTAAAAATTCTGTGAGCCAAACCAAATAATCGCGCATACATACATTTATGTTTTCTACTGAAATGAGATTCAATAAATTCCAATAAATGCAATAAATATATTCAAGAACAAGTTGAATACATTAGAATTTGAATAACATTTTTGTTATTGTCGACAACCTTCAGTTCATATAAAATATCGATTGTGACCTTATTTACTCCGCAATTAAGAGAAACAACAGCTGCTGCAGCATTCGATGAATGCAAGCATGTTGGAAAGACAAAATTATGCCACATCTTCCGACGAAGCGTATCGTTAATTAATTAGAGCTTCCGTAAGCAAGGTGGCCTCGCAATTTAAATAGAAGCAAATGAAATGAAAGAAGCCCTGCAGTATAACAGGCGGGTACGCTTGCATTTTTTTCTTTAGAGGTAATATTCTCGTTGCGCATTATCTGGACATGAGAGAAAACAGAAGCCTTGCTTTTGCCAAGAAATTCAAGATAGGATTTTTAATTTTTAAAAGCGTAGGAAGAGGTCTCTCAGAGGAAGACATCCTTTTAGTCAGCATGATTATGTAGATTGTATGCTAAGTTGTACAATTTTTTTTTCTCAAATTGTAATGGATGAAGCCCGGAAATTCGTTTGAATCTACACAAAAATCAATCCATTTTTTCGAACAAAAAATGATACCAAGAGGTGGTGCAAGCCCCATGAAAACACGTATTTCCCATAATAAAAAAATACGTTTTTGTAAATTTTATTCAGAATCCTCAATATCAGCTGAATCGAGTTGGATTCGAATAGAATATTACTTTTCAAACATCACCTTCATAAGTTTTATAGGGTCTCAAAAAAACCCCATAAGCTAAAAAACTGGTTTTGTGAGTTAACAAAAATTAATTCAAACAAAAAAGCTATCTTACACAAGAGACAAAAACAAAAGAACTAGGCATGTCAATAACTTGTAAAAGCTTTTTTTTAATTACAACAAGAAGTTTATTGCAAAACGTGGAAGAAAAATTTGGAATTGAACATATTTTGATATTAGCCCCCCTGCAGAAAAATATATTAACGAAAAAAGAGATTGTTTAAAATATGATTCTCTCTGATCTTTATTTATAATTTGTTCATAATTAAGAAGGCAAAGCAGTGTTAAAGATTTCAGGAGAAACCGCAACTTAATAGCACTTATCTGAGAGAAAATAGTTATAAACAATAATAAATTGTTTGATCAACTATTTTCATTAACTATTTTTATTTATGCTCAAACAATTATTTGTGCTCAACTGAAATAATTATTGAGTCGCTTCAAGTGAAAAATAGACAAATAGTTGAAAATTGTAGAAAAAAAACAGCAACTTTCATCAATTAAGCAAAGATTATTACTATTATTATTACCAATATTTATGAATTGCTTAAACAATTATATTTGTTAACTTGAATTAATTTCTACATTACTCTACTTAAAAAATGGAGAAAAGTTAAAAAATTAAGAAAAAACCACAACTATAGAAAAAAGTTTTCAACCAAATGAAATAAATTTTCAATGAAGAAGTTAAATTCTCAACCAAACAGATGAATTTTCAAACAAAACGATTAATTTTCTACCACTAAAGAAAATTTTTTAATAAAAAAGGTCAATTTTCAACAAAAAATATAATAGTTCAGTTTTAAGATAAAAAATAATTTTTCAACCAAATACACGAAATTTTAATCGAGAAAGTTCAATTTTTAAGCAAATAAATTAATCTTTGATAAAAAAAATAATTTCTCAACAAAAAGTATAATAGTTGATATTTCCACAAAAAAGTTTTTGATTGTCAATAACAAACTGTTGAATTAAACAAAAAAAATAAGGATTTTCAACCAATAAATATTTTTCAATCAATGAAGTTTTGAAAAAATAAAGATTAATTGAAATTTTTCAAACATTTCAGGAAATTTAAATTAATATGTAGATCTTTGAAAATTTGGGATAAAAAATTGAAGTTTTTTGAGGATTCTGAATAATTTGAAGATAATAAAAAATTTTCTTAAAATTCCTGGACAAATTTTAAACTATTTTTTGTGTTGAAAAATTAATCTTGTGAGATTACCTAAAATTATTTCACAGCATTTCAAAAAATTTTCAAATTCGTCAAAAAAGTATCTGGAAGGTCTTAAGGCAAATTTTTTAATTTTGAAAGACGTTTGCAAAATTTTAGGAAAAATTTGAATCTTTTTAAAGTACATTTAGAAGTTTTGAAAGAATTTCCAAAATAATGAAAAATTGAAAAACATTTCAGGAAATTTAAATTAATATGCAGACTTTTGAAGATTTAATAAAAAAAAATGTTAAAGTTTTTCAAGAATTTCGAATGGTTCCAAGATAATAAGAAAATTATTTTAGGATTCCTGGACAAATTTTAAACGATTTTTTATTGTTAAAAATCAGTCGTAAGAGATTATTCAAAAAATTTTAAAAATGTTAGGAAAAATTTGAATCATTTTAAAGTACATTTAGATGTTTTGACAAAATTAAGAAATTAATTTTAAATTTCAAAAGATTTCAAAATATTCAAATTGATATATTCATTTTTGAAGACCTAGAAATAAAATTTCAGGTTCCTTAAAATCTTTTCAAAGGTTTCAAGTTAATTAAAAAATTCTTAAGATTCCTGGGAAAATTTTTAATGACTTTTTATGTGGAAAAATTATGTTTAAAAGATTATATAAAAAAATTTGAAAGCATTTCAAAAGATTAGCAAAATTAAACAAGAATTTGGAATGTTTTAAGGCAATTTTAAAAATTTTGAAAGATGTTACAAAAATTTTAGAAAAAATTCGAATTGTTTTGAAGAAAAAAATTACAAAAATGATTTAAAAATTAAAAAGATTTCGAAGCATTCGAATCAATATGTAGATTTTCAAAAATGTTGAAACAAAATTTTGAAGTTTTTTTCAGGATTACGAAAGGTTTCAGGATAATGTTCTTAAAATTCCTAGGAAAAGTTTAAACCATTTTTTATGTTGAAAAATTAATTTTAGGAGACTATTCAAAAATATTTTAAAACACTTCAAAATATTTGCATATTGGCTGAAAAAATTTGGAATTTTTTGAGACAATCTTTCTAATTTTTAAAGATTTTCGACCGGTACTAAAAGTGGAACTAAAAATCACCGTTGTCTTCAAAACGTGATTATTCGTTTAAGAAATAAGCTAGGAACTTTTTTCTTAAATTGTTCTTAAGCTTATGAAATCGCACGTTGTGTGACCACTAATAGACAGATTTTTGAAATATTGAAAAAATATAGCACGTAAGAAATTGAAAAAAAAAAGAATTTTTCGAATTTTTCAGTTCGACTTCAACTCCTGGCATCACCTGTGAAAATTGTAGCAAACATCTGAAATTTGTACCACATAGTCTTTGAAGTCTTGTCTTTAATTCAAGACAAAAAAACTTAAAAAATATTCGTTGGTTCTCGAGATATGACTAGAAATGTCCGAACATATCTGCGTCGACTGAAACTGGACGCAGATACGCTTGGACATTTTTGATTATATCTTGGAAACGCGTTAAAATTTTCCAAGTTTCATTAACCCTGATTAAAGACAAGAAATTTTGGATTATTCTTCTTGAATTTCAGTTTTTAAAGTAATTTTCCTGAGCCACAGCACAAGTTGAAGTTAATGTAAAAAATTTGACAATGGAAAATATGCTTGGACATTGTTCGTCATACAAAATTCAAAAAAGCCTCAATTTTTGTTTTCTCGCGTGGTATATTCTCTTCATAATATCACAAATATCTCCGTCAGAGGTCATTCGAAGCGGAATTTCATTAGCCTACAAACTGTTTTTTCAAAAAGTTGTTCGCTTTTTTTTTATGTAATCACGTTTCAAAATCAGCAGTGATTTTCAGTACAGCTCTTGCTAGCCGTGCAGATAATTTCCGACCGTAGTCCATATTTTAATTTCAATTCCAAATGCATCATTGCAAAGTTTTAATAACATTTTCTCTAGTTTCTGAAACAAGCAAAATTTCTGAATCTTCTCGCTGCTTCCGCTTTAATACAGGAAGCTCGACTCGTCTACTCGGAGAGGATTAGCTCATTAATTTCAAACTGGTTTAATTGCTCTAAAATGGTGTGACCTCGCCGAGAAGCTAACTTTCATGTAAAGTCAATAATCAACCCTTAATAGAACATAATTAACAATATTTATAGCATTATTTAATTAACATTGAGCGTAAAATGCAGATGAAATACGTCAACTATCGATCCTTGAATTTCGTCTCCAGATCATGTCCTAGCGTCCTGCCGATAATCATGTGTGTCTAGGCGGAATAGAGTGGTGCCTGTTTGAACGTGGTTGCTGATAGGATCCTCTCATCAAATTGTTGACACACCTGCACGTGTCAGAGACACTCTCTGATCAGACGAGGTCATAATGAAAGAAAATGAAATGCGTCAATGTGTAGCGATCCTTGAAATTCCTCATCAGATTCACGTCCAAGTGTCCTGCCGATAATCATGTATGTCTACGCAGAATAGAGTTGTGTATGTTTGAACATCGTTCCTGATAGGATCTCCTCCTAGAATTGTTTATACACCTGTACATTTTCGGATACTTTTTTTTATGAGACGAAGACATAATCAATTTTTAGGTGGAGCATACTATTTTTTACCTTTTTATTTTTGAGTGATGATAATATCAGGTAATATGTCATTAACTAATTCATTATTTGGATATTTTTCAGCATTCAAACTTGTTTTTTTTTGCGTTTGTAAACTAAAACTTTTTTTCTTGTGGAACATAATTGAAATTATGTAGCAATAACGAAATTAAAGGTAGTGGATCGTTATCGAACTATCAAAAAAAGTTAAAAATGTGTTATTGGCAGTTGATTACACAGACAAAAAACAATTTCCAATGCTAAAAAATAAACAAATAATGCATTCGTTAGTTGAATTTGTAATTAGCAAATGCATTACTTAAATATTTTACAGCATTCAAACTTGTTTTTTTGTGTGTAATCAACTGTTAATGACACATTTTTGACATTTTTCTGATAGTTCGATTTTTATCTTTATTAACAATGTAGTGAACAAATTTTTCTCGGCTAATGCATTTGTGAACTCAAATTTTGTTTCTTGTGGAATATAATTAAAATTACTTATAAAAATAATATATATAGATGGTATATTGACATACTTCAGACCATACATCCTTTGGTCTGAAGTCTGTCAATTTACCATCTATATATATTATTTTTATAAATTTATATTACTCAGAAAAAAACAAAATCGCGCTAACACCATCATTAATCTAACTGAAATTACTTAGCAATCATCAAAATAAAAATAGTGGATCGTTATCGAACTATCAAAAACAGTTAAAAAATTTGTTATTATTAGTTGATTACACATAACAAAAACAAGTTTGAATGCTAAAAAATAGCCAAATAATTAATTGGTTAATTAGGTTTATAATCAACAAATGCATTATTTGGCTATTTTCTAGCATTCAAACTTGTTTTTCTTTTGTGTAATCAACTGTTATTAACACATTTTTTTAACTGTTTTTGATAGTAAACAAATGTAGTAAACAAATTTGTCTCTGCTCTTCCATTTGTAAACTAAAATTTTTTTCATTGTGGGATATAATTAAATTGTCTGAGCAATAATAAAAATAAGAATAGTGGGTCCTTATTGAACTATCAACAAAATTTTAAAGATGTGTTATTAACAGTTGATTAAACAAATAAAAAATAAGTTTAATTGCTGGAAAATAGCCAAATAATCATTTGTTAATGATGTTTGTGATTAACAAATGCATTATTTGGGTATTTTTCAGCATTTAAACTTGTTTTTGTTTTGTGTTATGCATTTGAGAACTAAAATTTTGTGTGTGGAATATAATTGAAATTACTCAGCAGTAATGAAAATAAAAATAGTGGATCGTTATAGAACTATCAAAAAAAGTTGCAAAATGTGTTATTAACAGTTCATTACACAAAAAAAAATCAAATGCTGAAAAGTAGCCAAATAATGCATTTTTTAATTAAGTTTGTAACTGAAAAATGCATTATTTTGCTATTTTTCCGCATTCAAACTCTGCTTTTTGTGTAATCTGCTGCTCATAACACATTTTGCAACTTTTTTTGATAATTCAACAACGATCCATTAACTTTATTTCTATTAAGAATCTAGTAAACAAATTTTTCCCGGCTAATGCATTTGTAAACTAAAATTGTTTTCTTGTGGAATATAATTAAAATTACTTAACAATAACAAAATTGAAAATAATAGATCTTTATCGAACTATCATAACAAAATTTTTTAAATGTGTTATTATCAGTTGATTATACAAAAAACAACAAGTTCGAATGCTGAAAAATAGCCAAATAATGCATTTTCTTATCAAGTTTGTAATTAACAAATGCATTATTTGGCTATTTTTCAGCATTCAAATTCGTTTTTTTTTGTGCAATCAACTGTTAATAACAGATTTTGTAACTTTTTTTGATATTTCGACAACGATCCATTATTTTTATTTTTATTAACAATATAGTGAACAAATTTTTATGGGCTAATTCATTTGTAAAATAAAAACCTTTTTTCTTGTGGAATATAATTAAAATTACTTGTACATTCAACTATTTTGGCAGAAAATTGAACTATTAAATTAAAAATTTAATCATTTCGTTGAAAATTCGTTTTTTTATTGAAAATCATTTTTTTAAACTGAAAATTTAACTATTTATTTTTTGGTTCAAAATCCATCTTTTTATGTTGAAAATTCAACTACTTGGTAAATAATTGGTTCATTTTTTGTAATTCGTCTACTTCGGTAAAAAATTAACCTTCAGGTTGAAAATTCATCATTTTAGTCGAGGATTCAACTATTTTATTCATAATTTTCTTTTTTTTAGTTGAATTCAGCTGATTAAAAATTGTTTTTTACGGTTCTACTTGAGTGAAAAATTAATCTTCGTTTTTAAAAATTCATCTATTTGATTGAGGATTCAAATATTTTGTTAAAAATTCGATTTTTTTTATCGAATTCAAGTAATTGATGATTTTTTTTGCTGTCGTAATTTAATTTCTTTACAGAAAATTCAACTATGAACACTTATTTTAAAACTCATCTTTTATGGTCGAAAATTCTACTGTTTTGTTGAAATTTCATCCTTCCCGATTGAACATTTTTCTCTCTTGATTAAAAATGATATTTATTATTCAAAACCGAATTTCTTTTAAGCTCAAATAAATCCCTCAAATATTGTAAAATTCTTTGAAACTCCTTGGAACATATAAAGCTTTTTAAAAAGCCTTAAAATATAATAAAATCTTTGAAATCCCGTAAAATCGCATAAAACCGTATAGAATCTTCGAAAAAAAATTTTCAAACAGGAAATGGTAGATTTAGTGTCATTTTTTCAAAATAGTGGCAAAATAGTTGCAAATTAAAAAAAGTGTCAAAAAGTGTTAATAGTGGCTTCAAATAATGATTTATCAAATTAAAAACAGAAAACTGGTAATCAGATTTCGAAAATCTGAGTATGTTTCGGGAAAATATTTTTCCTACATGGTTTTACAGCTAAACAGTAAACTAAAATTGTTTTCTGGTGGAATATAATTAAAATTACTTAGCAATAACAAAATTAAAAATAATAGATTGTTATCCAACTATCAAAAAAAGTTAAAAAAAAAAAGTGTTATTATCAGTTGATGACACAAGGAAAAAACAAGTTCAAATGCTGAAAAATAGCCAAATAATACATTTTTTCATTAAGTTTGTACTTAACAAATGCATTATTTTTCAGCGTTCAAACTTGTTTTTTTTTTGTGTAATCAACTGTTAATGACACATTTTTCAAATTTTTTCGATATTTCGACAACGATCCATTATTTTTATTTTTATTAAGAATCTAGTAAACAAATTTTTCTTGGCCAATGCATTTATAAACTGAACTTTTTTTCTTGTGGAATATAATTTAAATTACTTGGCAATCATGAAAATAAACTTGCTGTGAATTCGATCTCGAGTGTTTCCACTTTGTTTGTATTTATAATTATATGGTGCTCATTTCACAAGCACTTTGCTTGACGATAGCAAATGTATTTGCTTCCTCATAGAGGAAGCATTAGTTATTTTTTTCAATAATAGGCAAACCGAAGTCTTCATTTTGCTCAATTTAAAAATAGAAATTTACCAAAAATGAAAAATTACAGAATAATACAAAAATGTTTTAAATAACAAGACAAATAAGACAAATCAAATCTTGGGTTCGAAATAATAATTTTTTGAGCTGGAAAAGGGAAAGGAAAAGTTCTGTCGCACCCTATCCCTTTCCCAGCTTTACGATTTCTTCACAAAACTTGTCATAATATTGCTCTAATTGAAAATTTATGATCAAAAAGTCTTTTCTATTCATGCATCAACTTTAAATTATGTCGATGAAAAAAGTTTTTCTGTTTGAACTTGATGATTCAGATATTATAAATGAGCAGAAATTCCCTAATCTTCAATAAAGTGTATTATTATTATTATAGATCAATCAATTTGCCTTGAATCAAGAGATTTTTTCCGTTCTTGCATCAATTTTGAATTATGTTACTGAAAAGAAGTTTTACTATGAAAAACCGTGTTTTCAAATATTATGCAATTTCACAATTTCCATAGTCTTCAATAAAATGTCTTAATATTATAGGTCAGTCGATTGATCTCGAATCAACACATATTTTCTGTTCTTGCATCAACTTTGAATTATGTTAATGAAAACAGTTTTACTATAAAAAAATGATTTTCAAAATATATAAATTACCATAACTTCCCTACTCTTTGATAAAATGCATTATTATTATAGGTCAATGGATTCGTTTCGAACCAACGAATCTTTTATATCCTTGTATCAACTGTGAATTATGCTAGTGAAGAAAGTTTTACTATAAAAAACCGATTTTCAAAATATATAAATTACCATAACTTCCCCACTCTTCAATAAAATGTATTAATATTATAGGTCAATAGATACGTCCCGAACCAAGGCATCTTTTATATTGTTGCGTCAACTTTGAATTATGCGAATGAAAAAAGTTTTGCTATAAAAAACCGATTTTAAAAATATTATTGAGTGCTAGAAAAAAAATGCATTAAATATTTTTTGAAATCCTTTGGTCAGTTTCAAGATATTAGTGAGGAAAATAAGCTCTCCAAATTTCATCAATTTATCTGCAACCGTTTTCTAGTTATCGTGTTCACAAAAAAGCGTGACATCCACACATCCACACATCCATACATCCACACATCCACACATCCATACATCCACACATCCACACACACACACATCCGGACAATTGCTTAGAACATTGTATGAGACATTTTCAAATTAGGGAGGGTTCAATTAAATGAATTTAAAAAAATTGAAAAATGTCACCATTACAAAGCTTCCTCTATGAGGAAGCAAAATGATGGATCGTTATCGAACTATCAAAAAAAGGTAAAAAAATGTGTTATTAATAGTTGATTACAAAAAAAAAAACAAGTTTAAATGCTGAAAAATAGCCAAATAATTTATGTTTTAATTAGGTTTCTAAATGACAAATGCATTATTTGGCTATTTTTCAGCGTTCATACTTGTTTTTTTTGTTTTTTTTTGGTAATCGTCTGTTAATAACACATTTTTTAACTTTTTTTGATAGCTCGACAACGATCCTTGATTTTTATGTCTATTAAGAATCTAGTAAACAAATTTTTATCAGCTAATGCATTTGTAAACTAAAATTTGTTTCCTAGTGAAATTTAATTAAAATTACTTAGCAGTCATAAAATTAAAAATAGAGCATCGTTATCGAACTATCACAACAAGTTAAAAAAATTTGTTTTTCACAGTTGAGTACACAAACAAAAAAGAAATTCACATTCTGAAAAATAGCCAGAAAATGCATTTGTTAATTAAGTTTTTAATTAACAAATGCAGAATTTGGCTATTGTTCAGAATTCAAACTTGTTTTTTTTTGTGTAATTAGCTGTTAATAAAACATTTTTTTAACTTTTTTTGATAGTTTGATAACGATCCACTATTTTTATTTTTACTGACAATGCAGTAAACCAATTTTTCTTGACTAATGCATTTGTAAATTGAAATTTTTTTCTTGTGGAATATAATTAAAATTACTTAGCAATAACAAAATCAAAAATACTAGATCGTTATCGAACTATCAAAAAAAGTTTAAAAAAATGTGTTATCATCAGTTGATTAAAAAAAAAACAAGTTGAAATGCTGAGAAAATAGTCAAATAATGCATTTTTTCATTAAGTTTGTAATTAAAAAATGCAGTATTCGGCTATTTTTCAGCATTAGGACTTGTTTTTTTTTTGTGTAACCAACAGTTAATGATACATTTTTTAACTTTTTTTTGATGATTCGATAAAGATCCACTATTTTGATTTTCATTGACAATGTAAAAAACAAATTTTTCTCGGCTAATGCATTTGTAAACTAAAATTGTTTTTTGTGGAATAATATTGAAATTACTTAGCAATAACTAAATTAAAAATAATAGATCGTTATCGAACTATCAAGAGAAGTTTTAAAAAATGTGTTATTAAAAGTTGATTACACAAACATAAAACAAGTTCCAATGCTGAAAAATAGCCAAATAATGAATTTTCTTATTAAGTTTGTAATTAACTAATAATACTTGTTTTTTTTTTGTGTAATCAAATGTTAAAAACCCATTTTTTTAATTTTTTGATAGCTCGACAACGATCCTTAATTTTTATTTCTATTAAGAATCTAGTAAACAAATTTTTATCGGATAATGCATTCATAAACTAAAATTTTTTTCTTGTAGATTATATTGAAAATTACTTAGAAATAACAAAATTAAAAATAATAGATCGTTATGGAACTATCAAAAAAGTTTAAAAAAATGTGTTATTAACAGTTGATTACACAAACAAAAAGCAAGTTCCAATGCTGAAAAATAGCCAAATAATGCATTTGTTAATTAAGCTTGTAATTAAAAAATGCAATATTCGGCTATTCTTCAGCATTCAAACTTGCTTTTTTTTTAATCAATTATTAATAATACATTTTTTCACTTTTTATTTATGGTTGAATAAAGATCCACTATTTTTATTTTCATTGACAATGTTGAAGACAAATTTTTCTCGGCTAATGCATTTGTAAACTAAAATTTGTTTCCTAGTGAAATTTAATTAAAATTACTTAGCAGTCATACAATTAAAAATAGTGCATCGTTATCGAACTATCAAAAGAAGTTTTGAAAATGTGTTATTATTAGTTGAGTACAAAAAAAAAGTTCAAATGTTGAAAAATAGCAAAAAAAATTTGTTAATTAAATTTATAATTGACAAAAGCATCATTTGGCTATTTTTCAGCATCTTAAATTGTTTTTTGTTTGTGTAATCAATTCTCAGTAATACATTCTTTAACTTTTTTTGATAGTAGACAAATATAGCAAACAAATTTTTCTCAGATAATGAATTTGCAATCTAAAATTTTGTTTCTTGTGGAATATAATTAAAATTACTTAGCAATCTTGAAAATAAAAATAGTGGATCGTTATCGAACTATCAAAAAAGTTAAAAAATTTGTTATTAACAGTTGATTACACAAAAAAAAACAAGTTCAAATGCTGAAAAATAGCCAAATGATGCACTTGTTAATTAAGATTGTGATTAACAAATGCATTCTTCGGCTATTTTCCAGCATTTAGACTTGTTTTTTTTTTAATCAACTGATAATAACACATTTTTTAAAACTTTGTTTGATAGTTCCATAACGATGCACTATTTTTATTTTCATTGGCAATGTAGAAAACAAATTTTTCTCGGCTAAAGCATTTGTAAACTAAAATTGTTTTCTTGTGGAATATAATTAAAATTACTGAGCAATAACAAAATTAAGAATAATAGATCGTTATCGAACTATCAAAAGAAGTTTAAAAAAATTTGTTATCAACAGATGATTACACAAAAGAAAACAAGTTCAAATACTGAAAAATAGCCAAATAATGCACTTGTTAATTAATCAATTGTTAATAATGAATTTTTTAACTTTTTTTTGATGATTTGATGAAGATCCACTATTTTTATTTTCATTGGCAATGTAGAAAACAAATTTTTCTCGGCTAATGCATTTGTAAACTAAAATTGTTTTCCTAGTGAAATTTAATTAAAATTACTTAGCAGTAATGAAAGTAAAAATAGTGCATCGTTATCGAACTATCAAAAAAAGTTTTAAAAATTGTGTTTTCAGCAGTTGATTACACAAACAAAAAACAAGTTCAAATTTTGAAAAATAGCCAAATAATACACTTGTTAATTAAGTTTGTAATTAACAAATGCATTATTTGGCTATTTTCCCGCATTGAAACTCTTTTTTTTGTGTAATCAACTGTTAATAACACATTTAAAAATTTTTTCTGATAGTTCGACAGCGATCAATTATTTTTATTCTTATTAAGAATGTAGTAAACAAATTTCTCTTGGCCAATGCATTTATAAACTAAACTTTGTTTCTTTTGGAATATAATTGAAATTACTTGGCAATCATGAAAATAAAAGTAATGGATCGTTATCGAAATGTCAAAAAAAGTTACAAAATGTGTTATTAACAGTTCATCACACAGAAAAAACAAATTCAAATGCTGAAAAATAGCCAAATAATGCATTCTTTTATTAAGTTTGTAATAAACAAATGCATTATTTGGCTATTTTTCAGCATTCCAACTCTTTTTTTTGTGTAATCAACAGCTAATAACACATTTTGCGACTTTTTTTGATAATTCGACAACGATCCATTATCTTTATTTCTATTAAGAATCTAGTAAACAAATTTTTCTCGGCTAATGCATTTGTAAACTAAAAATGTTTTCTTGTGGAATATAATTGAAATTACTAAGAATTAACAAAATTAAAAATAATATATCGTTATCGAACTACCAAAGAAAGTTAAAAAAAAATGTGTTTTTAACAGTTGATTACACAAACAAAAACATGTTCAAATGCTGAAAAATAGCCAAATAATGCATTTTATAATTAAGCTTGTACTCAACAAATGCATTGTTCGGCTATTTTTTATTCGGCATTCAAACTTGTTTTTTTCTTGTGTCATCAACTGTTAATAATACATTTTTTAACTTTTTTTGATAGTTCTACAACAATCCATTATTTTTATTTCTATTAAGAATGTAGTGCACAAATTTTTGTCGGCTAATGCATTTTTAAACTAAAATTGTTTTCTTGTAGATTATATTTAAAATTACTTAGCAATAACAAAATCAAAAATAATAGATCGTTATGGAACTATCAAAAAAAGTTTTAAAAAATGTGTTATTAACAGTTGATTACACAAACAAAAAACGTGTTCCAATGCATTATTGGCTATTCTTTAGCATTAAAACTTGGTTTTTTTTGTGTAATCAACTGTTAAGGAGAAATTTTTAACTTTTTTGGATAGCTCGACAAAGATCCATTATTTTTATTTTTATTAACAATATAGTAAACAAATTTTTCTCGGCTAATGCATTTGTAAACTAAAAAATTTTTTCCTGTGGAATATAATTACAAATTACAATCACTTAGCAATAATAAAAATAAAAATAGTGTATCGTTATCGAACTATCACAAAACGGTTTGGAAGCATGTTATTAACAGTTGATCACACAAACAAAAAACAAGTTCCAATGCTGAAAAATAGCCAAATAATGCATTTGTTGCTATTTTTCAGCATTCAAACTTGTTCTTTTTTTGTGTAATGAACTGTTAATAAGACATTTTTTTAATTTTTTTGATAGTTCGATTTTTATCTTTATTAACAATGCAGTGAACAAATTTTTCTCGGCTAATGCATTTGTGAATTAAAATTTTGTTTCTTGTGGAATATAATTAAAATTACTTAGCAATCATAAAAATGAAAATATTGCAACGTTATCAAACTATTAAGAAAAGTTGAAAAATGTGTTATTAACAGCGTTGATTACACAAAAGAAAAACAAGTTCGAATGCTAGAAAATAGCCAAATAATGCATTTGTTGATTATAAACTCAATTAACAAATGCATTATTTGGCTATTTTTCAGCATTCAAACTTGTTTTCTGTTTTCTTTTGTGTAATCAACTGTTAATAACACATTTTTTAACATTTCTTAATAGTTTGAGAACGATCCACTATTTTCATTTTCATTGACAATGCAGGAAACAAATTTTTCTTGGCTAATGCATTTGTAAACTAAAATTGTTTTCTTGTGAAATATATAATTAAAATTACTTAACAACAAAAAATTAAAAATAATAGATCATTATGGAACTATCAAAATTTTTTTTTTAAAATGTGTTATTATCAGTTGATTACATAATATAAAAGAAACAAGTTCAAATGCTGAAAAATAGCCAAATAATGCATTTTCTTATTAAGTTTGTAATTAAAAAATGCAACATTCGGCTATTCTTCAGCATTCAAACTTGTTTTTTTTTTGTGTAATCAATTGTTAATAATACATTTTTTCACTTTCTATTTATTGTTGAATAAAGATCCACTATTTTGATTTTCATTGACAATGTAGAAAACAAATTTTTCTCGGCTAATGTATTTGTAAACTAAAATTGTTTTCCTAGTGAAATTCAATTGAAATTACTCAGCAGTCATAAAATTAAAAATAGTGCATCGTTTTCGAACTATCAAAAAATCTTTTTAAAAATGTGTTTTTAACAGTTGATTACACACAAAAAAATCAGTTCAAATGCTGAAAAATAGCCAAATAATACATTTGTAACTTAATTTTGTAATCAACAAATGCATTATTCGGCTATTTTTCAGAATTAAAAATGTTTTCTGTTTGTCTCATCAACTGTTATTAACACATTTTTCAACTTTTTCTGATAGCTTGACAACAAACCATTATTTTTATTTTCATCAACAATGTAGTAAACAAATTTTTCTGGGCTAATGCATTTGTAAACTAAATTTTTTTTCCTGTAGAATATAATTACAATCAATTAACAATAATAAAAAAAAAATAGTGGATCGTTATCAAACTATCAAACAAAGTTAAAAAATTTGTTATTAACAGTTGATTACACACAAAAAAACAAGTTTAAATGCTGAAAATAGCCAAATAATGCATTTGTGGATTAAATTTGTAATTAACAAATGCATTGTTTGGCTATTTTTCAGCATTCAAACTTGTTTTTTTTGTGTGTAATTTAAACTTTTTTTATAGTTCGATAACGATCCATCATTCCTATTTTTATCAGCAACGTAGTAAACAAATTTTTTTCGGCTAATCTATTTGTAAACTAAACTTTTTTGTAATGTGGAATATAATTAAAATTACTGAGCAATAATAAAAAATAAAAATAGTGGTTCGTTATCGAATTATCAAAAAAAGTTAAAAAATGCGTCATTATCAGTTGATAACACAAAAAAAATGTTAGATGCTGAAAAATAGCCAAAATGCATTTTTTTATTAAGTTTTGTTAAACAATTATCAAATGTTATCGATTCATAGCAAACAATCATTGCAAAATAACTGGCTCTTAATTTCGTGAAAAAGGCGGTATTTTATTTATAAATAAATAAAATGATAATAATTTGTTCAAATAATTTACAGTTGATTGCATGTAAAAAATCAATTTTGTACCTCCAAAAATAGCCGAATAGTGCACTTGTGAATTAAGTTTCGTGAAACAATTAAAAATTAAACAATGTTATCGATTCATAGCAAAAAATCATTCAATCAAACATACCTAGAAAACTGAAGGCAACTATCCAAAAAAGATGTCCAATAGCGATGCAAATTTTGAAAAATTTATTGAATTTGTTATAAACAAATTAGTGAATGTAATTGGTTTCGTGGGGATTAGCGGCGATTCGTCACTTGATTCGCACTACATTTGAACAATTTATGCACAAAAAGAGTTTTTTAGTTGAATTAATAAAAGTAAATAAATAATTTGTTATTTTATAAGCAATTTTTCATAAACAAATATCCATAGCAAGTATTTTTGATAGAATAAATAAAGTTTTTTCTATGGAATCGATCATATATTACTTGGAAATAAAATCTAAGTATCATATCTGGTCACCAAATGAAAATTAATAATTGCTTAAACTATCTTAATTAACAAATAAATTATTTGGCTATTTTTCAGCGTATAAACTTATTTTTTCGGTGTCATCAACTGTTGAAAACACATTTTCTAACTTTTTTTGATAGTTCGATAACGATCCACTATTTTTATTTTTATTAACTATGTAGTATATAAATTTCTCTCGGATAATGCAATTTGTAAACTAAATTTTTTTTGTAGAATATAATTAAAAGTACTTAGCAACAATAAAAATAAAGAAAGTGGATCGTTATCAATCTATCAAAAAAATTTAAAAATCGTGTTACTATCAGTTGATCACACAAAAAAAAAGTTTAAATGCTGAAAAATAGCCAAATAATGCAATTTTTAATTAAGTTTTGTTAAACAATTATCAAATTTTATCGATTCATTCAAAGGTCTATTTTTTTAATCATGCTTTAAAATATTGTTGTTTTTCATTGAACTTCTTCCAGTTCCAGAACAGGCTTTATATAATCATGTAAAAAAATAAGCGTTGTTTATAGTATTTTTTTTGTCAAAATTTCTCGTTTTTGCAAAAATTCCTTCAGATAATTTTTTTTTTCATAAAATTTTCGTAAGATGTCAATGAACTATAATGAATAAAAAAATATGATATTTTAAATGAAGAGAACCATGTGTTTTCCCAGATCTTGTGAAACACATGATTCTGTAATTTTATCATAATGTTATATATAAAAACCTATATAATATATATATATATATATATATATATATATATATATATATAAAAATAAAGAAAATTTTTATGTAAAAAAAAAAATACATGTAAATATGTTTTTTCCATTCTATAAATTCCTGTTTTTGGAAATTATCGCCAACGGCGATACCACGCTGAAAAACCAGTTCTCGTTAGATCAGTGAAGATAAGCAGTGTTGGGCGCGGTTAGTACCTGGATGGGTGACCGTTCGGGATACTGCGTGCTGTTGGCCCTTCGCGTGTGTGGTGAGCCCACACTTGTAGTTATTTACTAAATACATCCTAACTGAAAAATTGATTTCAAAAAATCATAAAATTTCATAATTATATTTGGTTCAGTCACACCATGATTAGGATAAAAGCGGTAATAAACAAATATTTTCTTTTATCTTTTTCATTTGCAATAAGAAAGTCAGAACTTTAAATGAAAATGCTTTTTTCCAATTACAAAACTTGAATAAGTTTTGCATGCGGCGGAGCAAAGTTTTAACCGCAGCTTATTCCATTTTTGCACAAAGACGAAGAAAAACTAAACTTTTCATTCAGAACTCGCTGCACCAGGTGGAGCCTGTTTAGTTTATGGACAGAATTATTAACACTAAACCAGGCAAATTGCACCCAGTGCACATCCTGGTACATTGCGGTCGAGTATATTATTGGTACTCCTATTTCAAAATTTAATATCTGGTATTTAATATCTGTACGAATCGAAAGATAATTAGTAAACCTGCTAATTATATCGGAAATAGTATAGGCGTATATTGTCATTTGAAAATTACAATCGAGGATTTTGATAATGAAATTCGAATAATTGTTACAAATTTAGTTAGCTCTAAAGATAATATTTCGATATCCCCACTACTGCCACTCTAAGAAAAACCTGTCTGTGCTCTTTCTCTCTGTGCTCTTTCTATGCGATCTCATCAAAATTCATCATCGTAATTGCTCTAAAGACTTCTCTTATATATCCCCACTACTGCGACGATAAGCAAAAATTGTATTCTCTCTCTCTCTCTCTCTCGCTTTCGGCACTCTCTTGCTGAGCAATCTCCTTGAAACTCATGATGATTTCTCACAAAAAATTGCAAAGTTAATCCATCAGGTTCACTTTTACCGTGTGGCCCCACTACCACACACAGATCTTTTTATTCGCGTCTTTATTTTTGGCGGCAATTCGCAATTGCTCTATGGACTTTTCTTATATATCCCCACTACTACAGCGATAAGCAAAACATGTATACTCTCTCTCTCTCTCTTTGCACTCTTTTGCTACGCGATCTCCTCAAAACTTATGATGATTCCTCACGACAAATTTCAAAGTAAATACATCAGGTTCACTTCTACCGTGTGGCCCCACTACCACACACAGATCTTTTGATTCGCGTCTTTATTTTTGGCGGCAATTCGCAATTGCTCTATGGACTTTTCTTATCTATCCCCACTATTACCACACTAAAAAAACATGTATACTACGCGATCTCCTCAAAACTCATGATGATTCCTCACGACAAATTTCAAAGTAAATCCATGAGTTTCACCTCTGTCGTGTGGCCCCACTGCTACACACTGATTTTTTTAATTTATTGTAGATGAGAATATTTTTCCAGGGCTGCCACATTCCCAGACTTTATATGATTGTAGGTATCAAAAAAATGAATAAATTTTTTCTCATTGTTGCTCCTCACCAATTTTGAAAAAATGCCTGGACATTAATAAATAGTGGCTTATTTGTTGAAAAAAAATATTCTCCACAACTCTACAGTTCTAAGTTTTTAAAGTGATAGAAAGAAATTATTTTTTTAACAAATAACTGTAGGTAAAGATTTTTGAGTTATTTTAAATATTGACAACAGAATTTAAAAAAAATGATTTTCCCGAAAAAGTAAGCTAGATTTATTAATATTCAACTATTTTTGGAAAATTGATGAGAAGCTTCAGTAAAAAAATTAGGTCACAAAAATTATTGTTAGAATAATTATTTTTGGTCAGATTCAAACTTTTTTCATAAAAAATTATTTTTTTTCGTAACTTGAGCCTGATTATATCATTTCAGTTCTTGAAATCAAAATTTTTTTCTGACACCTGATTTTTGGCACAACTAATACTGTTCACTTGTTTTCATTTTATTAAATAAAAATATCACTTTAGTCTATAGTAACTTTTTTCTATAATTTAAAAAACCAAATCCAAGGGTTAAACACTAATAAATTCAGGTCTACACTTATTTCTAAGTTTCTTGAATTGTTCTGAATTCCTTCGAATCCCTCTGAATCATTTTGAGTTTCTTTGAATTCCTTCGAATTCACTCTGAACGCTTTGGAATTTCCTTGAAATCCACTGAACATCTATTTATTCCTATTTATCCAAAAACAATTTAAAAAATGTATTTTTAAAATTTTGCACAATTTCAGTTTAATTCTCTCGAATTTCCTTGAATTCTTCTAAATTCACTATAATTCAGCTGAAATCAAATAAATATTTTTATTTTTTGCTATTAATATTAATTTATTTGGAACTCACCCTGAATTTTTAATAATTTATTCCGAATTCTTTTAAATACCTTGGAATTCTTTTGAATTTTTTTAATTCAACATACATTATTTTGGCTTTCCTTGAATTTTTTTCAATTTATTGATTTAAATTTATTACGGATCAACCAAAATTCCTCTCAGTTTCACATAATTCAACAGAAATTTTTTTATTTGAAATTTTTTTTCTATTAACTTGAATTATTTTCAATTCAACCTGAATTCTTTTCAATGCACTCTAAATTCTTTTAAATCCATCTGGAATTCGTATTTTTATAGAATTCTCTTGAATTCTTCTCAATTCAATCCAATAAAAAAAATCGATTTTCAGCAAAAAACATCAAACGAAACGGTTGAATTTTCAACCAAAAATATACCTTTTCAATCCAGAAGATTAATTGTCTTGAAAAAAATACGAGCAAAAAACATAAATTTTCTGCCAAAAATGTAAAAGTTGAATTTTCGGTTTAGAAAACTATTTCTCAAAAAAAAAAAAAAATCTGCAGTGAATAAAATTAATTTTCAACAAAAAAAAATTCTTAGCAAAATATCTTAATTTTCAAGCTAGCTTGAAAATTAAGATATTTTATTTAGTTTAGAAAACAATTGAGTTTTAAATCGGAAAAGAAGAATTTTTAACAAAAAAGTTGATTTTCAATCAAGAAGGATGAATTATCAACAAAATAGATTAATTATAAACTAAAGAAGATGAATTTTTAGAAAAAATGGAATATAGAACAGAATTTTAATTTTAAAAAATTAATAAAAAGAAATTTTAAAAAATTCAATTTCCAACCAAAAATGGAATAAATAAATTTTTATTTAAAAAATAAATTTTCAACAAAAGTGGCGAATTTGCAACAAAATAGTTCAATCTTAAACCAATACAATTAAAAAAAAAGGAGGAGTAACATTTTATCTCACCAAAATTTCCGACAGATTTTAATATGTCTGAATACTCATTCGTTTTTCAACAATACTCGTGAATGTTTAAACAATTTTCTTTTGTTTAAATATTTTATTTTTGCCATTTTTCAAAAAATTGAAATATTGTTAGATACTATTTGTTTTCTAACAATACTCTTCAATGTTTAAAGATAGTGTACGTTTATACATAGTGTAAAGTTGCAGAATTTTTATTATTATTTTTAATAATATACCATTAAAAAAGAGAATTGTACAAGACGGTATAAGGGGGAAGTGTTATAGATTTTCAGATGAATCTAGAAATCCCTTGTTTTTTAATTCAACTATACAACAGTGCTGCAACACTCCTCTGACCCAGTTCGCTGATCAATCTCTCTAGCAATCACCCCAGGCAAAGAGCTTCACAAAGTCATTTTTAGATTATTCTATAATTTTCGTGTTCCTTATTTAAAAACACGTTAAATTTCGCAACACTGCTTCGACCCGGTTCGCTGATCAATCTCCCTAGCAATCAGCCCAGGCGAAGAGCTTTGCAAAGTCATCATGGGTAATAGATCACACAAAAATACGCAACCTTGGCGATGATCACATATTAAGGTTTACACTCTCTACTCTAATCATATACAGCAAAAATTGTTTAAATAATTTTAATTTGTTATATTTCTTTTTTGTCATTTTTTGAAAAATTGAAATATTTTGAGGTACTTCTTTGTTTTCTAAGAATACTCTTAAATGCTTAGCGAAAAGTTACTAAAGAGTCTCGTAGACAACCAAGTCTTACATAAAATGCTTTGATCTGGATTGCGTTCAATACCGTAAATTTTACTTTAGAGTCTTGGCAGCTCGTTCCCAAAGGTCTGGCCAACTTTTTGCTTGAAGAGATCTTTCTGCAGTAGAAAGCTAATCTACTATCGATGGAGGAGCTTCCAATGAGGATTAATCTCCTTCCTTCGATCTGCAATCTACTTCTATTTTTTTAATCCCCTTAAAATAAATCTAATTTTTTGCTGATACAAACTTGATTTTGTACTAATGTGTATCCAAAATCTTACGCCAAATTACCAATTTTATGCGACAAATTCATTTTTCGAGTCGAAATCATGTCCAAAATTAAATAGTCTTCGTAGGGTGGAGAATCTAGTTGTAACGTCAGTCCCACCAAACTCCGGTTAATAAGTGGGCAACAATAGGCTCTTGATAAATATTGGGATAGAGTAGGTACAAAATCAAGTATTAGGGCTTTAAAAAAGGACCGTTCATAAGTGCTATATTTAGACCTTCCCCTATTCCCCTCTTTTCCCCTTTTTTACGAATTTCTATTTTTCTCTTTTTGGATGTAACTTCCCCTTTTTCACATATAAATTATGAAACGATCTTATTTCTTTTCAATTGTAAAGTCTACTTTTATATTTTTGGTTCAAAATTTATCTCTTGTTTTATTTTTAGATGGGAAACTCATCTTTTGGTTCAAAATTCATCCTTCCTGGTTAAAAATTGTACTTTTTTCTCAAAAATATATTTTTCTAAATGAAGATTCAACTACTTGGTAGTAGGGTGAACTACTATGTAAAAATTAATTTTTCTGATTCAAGATTCATCTCTCTGATTCGTTGTAGGTTAGGGAATCTAGTTGTAACGTCAGTCCCACCAAACTTCGGTTAATAAAAGGACGGGGATAAACTCTCAATAAATATTAAGATAGAGTAAAAGTAGATAGATAGAGCTAAAAATCTGGAAGTCTGATATTAGGCCAGTGCTGGTACAAAATCAAGTGCTGAATCCTCCAATAAGAACGGTCCATAATTGATACATTACACCCATTATATTGCCTAGCGGCCTCATGGCGACCTTAATGGTTAATTATTCCCCAATTTGGACGAAAGTCGGGTCTCGTTGCGATCCTCATCCATCGTTCATGATAGTAATGTTATTCGCAACAGTACTGGCACGCTTGACCCAGAACTTAGGCAATCTGGGCTAACCCTGCTGCTTTCGTGTGAATCGATAAAACTATTAAATCATCTACCATCGACGATGCCGTGGCAATTATTAAAATTTCTCAATAAAGATAATAGCGGATAAACGATTCAAGAATAATTTCAAACTCAAGCTCCTCAATGCCTGCCTGCTCAGAGCCCAGACAAGAATCGGATAACTTTCATCACTTCTTAGTTTCGCAAATTGAATTTCAGGAGGGGTTTAAAAACGGTTTACGCTTTTTTGAACACTTTTTTCACCATTTGACACATTCTGTAAGTCCCACCCGACTGAAGTCGAGTGGGACTGACGTTATACCTTGAAACACCGGGTGACGTCACAGATATTAATAGCAACCCCCCCTTTTGAGTCAACATGTTTTGTTTGATTTTAATTGATAAATTCTTAAAATTAAAGAGATTACAGAGCCCAAAATGCAAATATTGAATTTTTAATCAAATAGTTGATTTTCAACAAAAACTTCAATTTCTAATGCCGTTAATTTTAAGCTAAAAATAATTAAGTTGATTAGAGACTTAAATGATTGAATTTGCAATTAAATAAATTGATTTTCAAATAAAAAATTAATTTTTGATCAATCAATCGAATTTTTAAACAAAAAAGATTCAACTTCAACAGAATAATTAAATTTTCAACGAAATAGTTCATTTTTTACAAAATAATTCAATTTTTAACAAAATATTCGAATCCTCAACCAAACCCAATATATTTTAACTGAATAGTAGCAGTTTTAACAAAAAAACGAATTTTACTGGAAAGGGTCACTTTTTGAACGAAGAAGATGAATTTTCAAGAAAGTTGAACTTTCAATCAATTAGTAAAATTTTCAAGCGAAAAATTAAAAGAAATTAGAATTTTTTAAAAAAGCGGCAAAGAGTGCAATTTTACTCGTAAAATGAAATGACTAATTCTGATTTCATCAATCATAAAAAAATATATATATATTTCCGCTCCATTGACTGAAGTTGAGTGGGACTGACATTATAACTGAAATCCCCGGGTGAGATATGTATGAACACTGCACTTCCTTTTGAGTCAAGATTTTTTCTTTGATTTCATTTGATGAACCACTAAAATAAAAGAGGCCAAAATGCTCTGAAGACAGGGAAAACAGGAATATTTTCCACGAGAATAGGGGAATAAATTCTCTGAATTCAACAATATAATTGAATTTTCAGATAAAAAAGAACTACTTTCAACCGTAAACATTTCTTCAGTCAAAAATGGTTCAGTTAAATTTTCAGTAAAGAAAATTAATTTTCAGCTGAAAAAAATTAACAACAAAATAAGAATTGTTTAAAAAAGTAGTGAAGTATTTGGATGCTTCATTTGTAAAATGAAATAATTAATTTTAATTTTTCCGATCATTTCAAAAATGTCATATATTTCCTCTCCAGTGACTGACGTTGGGTGGGACTGACGTTATAATTTGAACGACCCGGATGACGTCACAAATATTTCAATTTATAAATGCCTAAAATGAGAGAGACGACAGAGCCCAAAGTGCTCTAAAACAGGGGAAATGGGATGATTCGTCACTAAAATATGAAAATCAATTCTTTAAATTCAAAAATATAATTACATTTTTGAACAAAGAATAATTAACTCTAACCGCAAACATTGCTTTAGTCAAAAATTGCTTAGTTACATTTTCAGTTGAGAAAATTCATTTTCAACTGAAGAAACGAATTTTCAACTAAAGAAACGAATTTTCCTCAAAATAGTCAAATCTTCGAATAAATAGAATTTTTGAGTAAAAGAGAAATATTTTTTTCAAATCTTTAAAGAGTCTGAAGTCTGCTTTCAGATGCTTTACTTGTAAAATGAAATCACTTATTTTTAATTTTCCAATTATTTCAAAAAATGTATATACTTTCCCTCCATTGACTGAAGTCGGGTGGGACTGACGTTATAACTTAAACCGCCGGGTGACGTCACAAATATGAACACCAAACTCCCCTTTTGGAACAAATTTTTTTCTCTAATTTCATTTGATAAATACCTGAAAATCAACTGAAAAAACAAATTTCCAACAAAATAGTTAAATCTTCAACCATATAGTATTTTTAAGTGAATAATTAGAAGAATTAAAATTCTTTGGAAGATAGTAAAGAGTTTGAAGTCTGTATTCAAATGCTTTACTTGTAAAATAAAATCAATAATTCAAACTTTTTAAATCATTTAAAAAAAAATGATGTAAATCCCGTCCATTGACTGAAGTTGGGTGGGACTGACGTTATGAATTAAACCCCGGGATTTCCCTCGATTTAAAAAAAAAAAATTAAACCTTCAACTGAATAAAATTTTTAAGTGAATTTTAAATAAGTGGTGAAGAGCGTGGTAGATGCTTTACTTTTAAAATAAAATCACTAATATTTTTCTAATTATTTACAGAAATTGTTATTCACATTCATGTTTTTCCTGTTTTTAACATCCACCAACATAATCCTTTCATACAGTTTATCGATCTTTTGATGCATTCGACCTACTAGTGGGTATACGAACATGTAACTAAATTTACTTTAGTCAACAAACTCAACATCAAACCAAAATGTAATCCTTTTAGTTCAAGGGAAATGCTTTTTGCTATATCAAATAACGATCCCGGGAGACTCGTGATTTTTTTTTTTGTTATTTTTTTTTATTATAGTTTGACTTTTCCTACAAATTTAATTTTTTTTTTAATTTTGTAGAATTCGAGCAATATATTTTGTTCAAAATTGCATTTTGCACATATATTTTGCGTAAACTTTATACATCTAATCAGTGCTTCGCTTCCATATGTGTCCACGCAATTCAACTTTGGTCACTACGAACCCGCACAAATACCTGCAACGGAAACCGAGTACCTATCCATTTCATTGGGGAACAAGGTTAATACGCCGGTAGATATTCATGTCTCTTTCAGTGACATGAATTTCACGAGTCACGATACACGAATTGCAAATAATTTTAAGGAACTCTTATCGATATCTTATCATTATTTGATAATAATCATTCTTTCATACTTAATAGGAAGCAAAACGTCGAAGCTGCTAATACTATACTCATTTCACAACATCACAAACATTTAAAAAATGATATCATTGTAATAGAGCTACTTTAAACAATGGATACACATTCATTTCACAAATTAAATCCAATATTCAATCAGATAACCTTAAAGTAAATAATCAATTTGAAACTCTTATCGATATCTTATCATTGTTTGATAATAATCATTCTTTCATACTTAATAGGGAGCAAAACGTCGCAGCTGCTAATAGTATACTCATTTCTGCCAGTACTTACTCATTTCACAACATCATAAAAAAAAAAAAAAAAATTGATTAGCATTTCGAACTCGAAAGTTCATTGCCTCACTACCCGATTCGGGTAGTGTTTCTAGGTGGATAAATACTACCGTGTGGGTCCACCACACCCACGACGGGTCAACAACACGCAGTATTCCCCGAACGGTCACCCATCCAAGTACTAACCGCGCCCAACACTGCTTAACTTCAGTGATCTAACGGGAACTGGTGTTTTCAGCGTGGTATCGCCGTTGACTTGGATGGGTGACCGCTTGGGAATACCGCGTGCTGTTGACACAACATCATAAACATTCAAAAAATGATATTATTGTAATAGAGCTATTTTGAACATTTAAGCCACATTTATTTTACAAATTATATCCAATATTCAATCACATAACCTTAAAGTAAATAATCAATTTGAAACTCTTATCGATATCTTATCATGATTTGATAATAATCATTCTTTCATACTTAGTAGGAAGCAAAACGTCGAAGCTGCTCATACTATACTCATTTCACAACATCACAAACATTTAAAAAATGATATTATTGTAATAGCGATATTCTAAACAATGAATACACATTTATTTTACAAATTATATCCAATATTCAATCACATAACCTTAAAGTAAATAATCAATTTAAAACTCTTATCGATATCTTATCATTATTTGATAATAATCATTCTTTCATACTTAATAGGGAGCAAAACATCGCAGCTGCTAATAGTATACTCATTTCTGCTAGTACTATACTCATTTCACAACATCACAAACATTCAAAAAATGATATTATTGTAATAGAGCTATTTGAAACAATGAATACACATTTATTTCACAAATTACATATTTGTAAGAAGTTTTTAGTTTATTTTGAATAAATATAAATCAAATGATAAATCCATTTACTTCTCTTTGAAATTAACCATAATAAAACTATTCATTACGTGCTCACAATTTAGCGTTCAATGCTGGACTTTTCATTAACAGGTGCGGATATCAAAACGTAAAATTATTGCATCATACTCTAATCACAATATAATTTTTGAAAATTTTATTCAAAATTTTGTTTAGAAGTTAGCGCGCTTAATAAGCTTCCTGAAGGGTTTGTGAAAATATTCATATCTTAATCTATTGCTGAGGTAACCAAGTTTTTAATACGATTTTTTCTAGTGGACTGACAATTCTGGCCGGTACTATACTCATGTCACAACATCACAAACATTCAAATAATGATATTATTGTAATAGAGCCATTCCAAACAATAAATACACATTCATTTTACAAATTCTATCCAATATTCAATCACATAACCTTGAAACGTCGCAGCTAATATTGTAATAAAAATATTTGAACCAAGTTTCCAATTTATTTTGAATAAATATAAATTAAATAATAAGTTCATGAAAGCTTTTCAAAAATTGTTCAGAATCAAACTATTTATTACGTATTCACAATTTAGTATTTGACGCCGGACTTGCGATTCACAGATAGGGACATCAAAAAATCATAAAATAGTTGCATGATACTCTAATCACAAATTCATTTGAAAAAATTTTATTTCAATTTTTTTTCTTAGCAAGCGTTTAATAAGCTTTCTAAAAGTTTTTTGAAAATGTTTACAACCTAATTTATGGCTGAGATAACCACGTTTTTGATACGACTTTTTCTAGTGAACTGACGATTCTGGGCGGTACTATACTCATTTCACAACATCACAAACATTTAAAAAATCATATTATTGTAAGAGGGCTATTTTAAATATTAAAAACACATTTATTCTACACATTATATCCAATATTCAATCACATAACGGTAAAGTATATAATCAATTTATGTTACTCAATTAAATAAAGCCAACTATTATTTTAACTAATACATTAAAACAATTTTTACGTTACATTTTTCCACAAATTTGAACTTTCATATCTGAAAATTAAATTTATTGATAATCTTCTAGACTATTTAAAAAGAAAAATGGAAACAGATGTAAAATATAATTTTGAAAATTAAATTCCGATACTCATTTCACAAGATCACAAACATTAGAAGAAATTATTTAATTGGAATAGAAATATTTTACATATTTATACACTTTCAGCATACAAATTATAGCTACTATACAAATACATAACCTGAAAGTTAATGATAAGTTTATGTTACATAATTGAAAAAAATTAAAATGCAACCTTCATGTAATTTAATGTTGGGAATAAAATAATTCAGGTAATAATTAATTAGTCAGTTCACAAGATAAAAAGCAATAATAAGATATTTCATTTCATTAAACTGATCCCGAAAAAATGAAAACATATGTGTCACATAAATTTACAAATCAAATTTAGGTACTTATTTCACAACATCACAAACGTTTAAAGAAATTGTGTCATTGGAATAGAGGTATTTTAAATATGAATATACTTTCATCATAGAAATTATAGCCAATATATATTATATTTTTTGAAAATTTGAAATAATTTTTACTCAAAATTTTGCTTAATTATATTTTTTTTAAATTAAAACATACATTTATGAAAATTTGATTGATTAATAACCTCATAAACTAATCCCGAAATAATGAAAACATATGTATCATATAATTTTGAAAATTAAATTCCGATAATCATTTCACAAGATCACAAAGGTTTAAAGAAATTATTTAATTAGAATAAAGGTATTTTAAATGTAAATGTACTTTTATTATGCAAATTATAGCAAATATTTAACTACATATCTCTAAAATGAATAATCAGTTCATGTTACTCAATTGAAGCAAATTAAAATGAAACATTTATGTAATTTAATATTGTGAATAAAATAATTCAGGTAATAATTAGTTAGTCAGTTCACAAGATAAAAAGCAATAATCAGATACTTTCATTGACAAATTCAAATAATTCTTATTTGAAAATTTTTCTCAGTTAAAGCATTCATTTATGGAAATTTGATTCATTAGTAACCTTTCAAACTAACCCAGAAAAAATGAAAATATATGTATCACATAAATTTGAAAATTAAATTTAGATACTTATTTCACAACATCACAAACGTTTAAAGAAACTATATCCATATCCATAAAGTAAATGATCAGTTAATGTTACTTAATTGAAGAAAATAAAAATTCAACCTTTATGTAATTTGATATTGTGAAATAAATAATTTAGGTGATAATTTATTAATCAGTTCACAACATAAAGAGTAATAATCAGATATTTTCAATGAAAATTTCAAATAATTTTTACTTTAAATTTTTTATAAATTTAAACATACATTCATGGAAATTTGATTTATCAATAACCTTTTGAACTAATTCCGAAAGAATGAAAACATATGTATGAGATAAATTTGAAAATTAAAATCGAATACTTATTCCACAACATCACAAACGTTCAAAGAAATTGTGTAATTGGAATAGAGGTATTTTAAATATAAATATACTTTTCTTACACAAATTATAGCCAATATATAATATTTTTAGAAAAATTCAAATAATTTTTACTTTAAATTTTTTCAATTTAAGCATACATTTATGGAAGTTTGATTTATTGATAACCTTTTAAACGAATTCCAGAAAAAATGAAAACATATGTATCATGTAATTTTGAAAATTAAATTCAGATACTCATTTCACAACATCACGAACATTAAAAGAAATGATGTAATTGGAACAGAGTTATTTGGAATATATACTTTTATTACACAAATTGTAGCCAATTTTTAACTGCAATTTAATTATTCTGTTAAAAATGCAACAATTTTGTTGAAAAGTCATTTTTTGCTTTTGAAAATTCAACACTTTTCTTGAAAATTTGACTTTTTCGCAAAAAATTTGACTACTTCGCTAAAAAATTTTTTTGGTGGAAGATTCATCTCTTTGAAAATTTTCACATTTTGTTGATAAATACCATTTTTTTGTTGGTAAATTTAACTATTTTGTTAAAAATTCATTTTTTTGTTTGAGAATTAATTTGATTAATTTGATTAATTTTCATCATTCCAGTTGAAAATTCAACTATTTAGTCGTGAATTTTTTTTAGAAAATTCATATTTTTTGTCATTAAAGTCTCAAAATTTGATAGAAAATTCAAATATTTGTTTAAAAATGGACTTTCTTGTTTAAAATTCATATTTACAGTTGTAAATTCATAAAACCGTATACAATCTTCAGAAAAAAATTCCTCATTAATTAATTTGATTAATTAATTAATTATTATTAATTTTTTTATTAAGTTATTCTTAATGAATTAATTAATTAAATTTAAAAAAATAGATTTAGTGTCATTTTTTTCAAAATAGTGGCAAAATAGTTGCAAATTAAAAAAAGTGTCAATAGTGGCTTTGAATAATGACTTAGCAAATTAAAACAAGAAAAATGGTAATTAGATTTCGAAAATCCGAGTATGTTTAAGGAAAATATTTTTCCTACATGGTTTAACAGCTAACCAGTTTACTTAAGCCCGGTTAACCTTTGTGGTTAACGTTCTCTCCAAAATTAGTACGACCCCATCGCACAAAACGGAATGCAGAGTCTCATAATATCGAGTCAACAGCCAACAACAATACCTCAACGCTTACTGAAAGTGCCTCATATACACGCAGTGCTAAATCTAAAATTAAATTTGAGCTCGTCATTTTTCGGATTTTTTCATTTTTTTACGAGCCGTCAATATTCCACATCATGACAGTACTTGGCAGTACTCCACTTTTCCTAGAATGTCGAA
>CAKNXH010063576.1:28652-67053 GCA_932178445.1 Andricus quercusramuli | reverse complement strand
AATTTTGTAAGGACAGAATTTTTTCTAAAATTGAAAAAGAGTATAGTGGTTAATGGCAACAATAACAATGCAAAATTCGATGAAAAAATTTTCTGAGGAAAAAATTTTGTGAGAAGGAAATTTTTCCGAAAATTGAAAAAACGCTTTAGGCTTTAATAACAACAATAACAGTGCAAAATTCGATGAAAATTCTACTTTCAAAATGTTCGCGGTTTCTTCAGCGCAGCAAATGTTAATTTCGTTGTTAGTGTCCATCAATTCAGCTAAATACGATATAGCTTGACTAAGTTGATAGGAACCCGTGAACAATATTTCGAGATCGTTGACGGTGATTTCCGAAAAATCTCCCACATCCGATGAACATACATGTTTGAAAGAAATCTTTCGCCTACTCCATCGTTTTTCTTGAACTTCTTGAGCCAAAATATTTTCGGAATCATTAGTTGATTTCGAACGCGATACAATGGACACGCAATTTCGCATATCGGAATTGAGACGTGTTCCGAATTTTTTATTTGAAAAACAGGAAATTTTACTATAATAGCCGATTTTCCTGAGAGAACTCATTCATCCATTTTTTGCAGCAGATAGATTAAAACCTGCTTCATGAACTGTTTTCTGTATTATATTTATTATTGGGTGTTAACAAAATGTGTGAGTGAAAATTTTTCTCGGTATGTTTTTGCATTAAGTGAAATGGTTCTTCGCAGAGTATAAAGTTCTCATGCCAGCACATAAAGGATAATGTAACCAGCTAAATACAGCTGAATCTAATGACTCTCTCCAAGTAATTAAAATTCGTTGAGTTGTTGAAGCAATACATGACATCATTGAAAGGAAATATCGACTCCTCCGTCATCAAATATATAATAAGTTACATTCAAAAATCGCACAGAAAAAACTAAGTGTAAACTTTACCCGGATTTCGGGGTAAAGATTACCTGCAACAAAAATTACCCCATGTGGGTAAACTTTACCTGACGTCTCGGTGTTTTTCTGGTTGTACCCACGCTTGTGGGGAATTTCTGACAGTTCTAACGATTCGGCAAAACAGCCTTTATGAAGCCGCACTTATCCGATTTGCCTGTTACACCAACTATCAGCTAACTTCACTTCGGCGATTCCAAGCTAGTGGCTTCCAATTTTCAAGACGGTGGTGACAACTTTCATGAGAACAAAAGACAGTTTCTGCCCAGCGAGGGTAATATTTGTGTTTTACCAATACGAACAGGTAAAAATACGAAATTACCTACAACGCTATTTACCCTAAGTTTTTTCTGTACGGCTATTATAGTAAAATTGTATGTTTTTCAAATAAAAAATTCGGAGAACGTCTTAATTCCGATATGAGAAATTGCGTGTCAATTGTATCGCGTTTGAAATCAACTAATGATTCCGAAAATATTTTGGCTCAAGAAAGTCAAGAAAAACGACGGAGTAGGCGAAAGATTTCTTTCAAACATATACAGTCAAACCTGGATTTAGCGAACCTTGATTCAGCGTTTCCGACAATTGTCGCTGCGCAGCGGGGATGCGTGAGAGGACCTGCTGGGAGGTGTTTGGTGTTCAGTCAGGCATGGCAAAACAGAGAGAGAGAAACAGGAGAGAGACATAATAGTTCGGAGTCCCTTGATTTAGGCCGACTGTCAGTTTCAAAATTGACGCTAAATCCAGGTTTGACTGTATGTTCATCGGATGTAGGAGATTTTTCGGAAATCACCGTCAACGATCTCGAAATATTGTTCACAGGTTCGTATCAACTCAGTCAAGCTGTATCGTATTCAGCTGAATTGATAGACAATGACAACAAAATTAACATTTGTTCGCTGAAGAAACCGCGAACATTTTGGAAGTAGAATTTCAGTTACGCCATATGAATCATCGGCGTTCTAAGTGTTTTGTTGAATACACGCCTGATTCCATTGGTTTCAAAGAAATTTAACGATTGTTTAACGATATTGTTGTGAGTGCGAAAATACTAATCGTACGATCGGTTGCTACTCACATGCTGCTGCTGTGATTTACTATCCATCCCATGCTCGATATTTTTCTAAAATCGTTCGACCAGCAGAAATATTGAGCAAACTGTTCGTACAACATAAAATGGTGCCTGTAATTAATGAGGATAGCGACGATGATTATTCCAAAACTTTTATGGAGGATTTCCATTTCACACACTAATTAAAACATTCAGAAACATTAAAAATACAGCATTTGATTGTAAGGAATATTCAGAATTTCATTGTCAATCCATGATACCCTTATGAAAAAGAAGTATTGTTGAGTATCAGATCTAAGACTTTTTTGCGAATAAGTATTGGAAAGCCAACACTTTTGCGGAAAAAAGTACTGGATCCAATACTTACCAATATGTACTTCTTCTTAATAAGGATATCTGCCATGTGTGAAAGTTTTTATTTAAAAAAACTACAGTCCACATTAATTAAAAATCTGAAAAAATTCTAAAAGTTAGCACATGAGATGACCTTTCATTTATGAAAAATTTGGAACAGTACTCAAAAAATTTTTCACCAAAAAAATGTTTTGAAAATTTGAATTTCTCTCAAAAATTTAAATTTCACGCCAAAACACTGGAAAATTTTTTTTTCAGGTGTATTCTAATCATTTATTTTTTACTAATTTATTTCAGATTTTTCCATTACACAGATGTGTGACAAAAAAATAAAAACCAAAATGTGGGAAAAAAGTTATGATTCCAAATCCCAGAAAAGGGCTCATTGAAAATCTGATTCCAGCCAAGGGCATTTTTGACCTGCTTAACGGACTAGGCCCTTTATGATAAGCTCCGAACATTTTTAAGCATTGACCAAAAAATACCCCAGGTCGATTAAGAAATAAATTTAATTGATTAATTCATCCTGGCACCACATCAAATTTGATTCCTGTTGAAGGAATGGTGAATGAATTAATTATATAATTATATAATTATATAATTCAAGATATTAGTGAAGAAAAATAAGCTCTCCAAATTTCATCAATTTACCTGCAACCATTTTCTAGTTATCGTCTTCACAAAAAAGCGTGACATCCACACACACATCCATGAGGAAGGAAAAGCAGGCTACATGAATCTCTTCGAAACAAGCTAAGGAAAATATTGTACCTATAAACTAAAGCTACTGCAGTGGATTTGAAAAAAATATACTCAAAAATTTTCCATTAAATTTCCTATATACTTGAGCTTTCCTTGATTTTCAACTTTTTTGAGTCAAATAACATATCGTTCGAATCGTTATAATTAGCAGATTTCGAATATTTCATTTATAAATTGATAAGTGGTAAATTAAAAAAATGTTATATTCCGCATTTTCGTGCTCATTATGTACAAAGGACTCCCGCTGACTAGGATCGACGACGGCAGCTTGACTGATTGTGAGTGAGGGGAAGCCGTGTAGTGGGGGAACCTACTTCAGGTACCCAGGGCGGAATTGCCCATGGCCGTACCTGAGCTATTGAAACTGAACATTATAAATAGTGTTACTACACTGATATAATTGCGGAGTTCTTGAACAATAAAATTAATCTCTTGCCAGTTTGGGTTCCAGTTTGGAAATGTTCGATCTAATTTATTACTCTAAAATTCAAAGCTTTTCAACTTTGAAGACCCAAAAAATCAATTTAAATAACGAAATTATTATACAAATTCATAGTCTTATTGTATTACTAGGTTATTATAAACGTATTTTTTATTTGTTTATTCAACTTCATTGTCATTCCAGATGTTGGACGATTGTTCAGTTATTCTGATTTTGAAGGCCTCGATTCCTAATTTGTTCTATTTTAAATACATTCTTAAATTGATTGTTAAACAAAATATTTCGAGGAACAAAGCCCCAAGAAAACCTCTACGATGCAAAAAATGTATCAACTTCAAAGGTATGAACTTATAAAATAAAATTTGGTGAAGTCATTTCGAGAAAAAATAATTATAAGAAAATATATTTTGAAAGCTTATACTTTGAAAAAAATGTCATTTCAGGTCTTTATTTATGAGCGTACATTATCACTATAAAGAATTTTAAAATGCAGTAATACTTGAACGACATCTTATGTTTATTCCGAATTAAAAATTGTTTAATCCTAATTGAAAAAGCCTGCGTGTTTCAAATACATATCTACAGGCACACAGCAAAGTTACTAATGTACTAAGCAGCAAATGACCTCATTGTTTAACCAATGCTTAGAAGAAGAAAAATGTCGCATCGTGATGTTTTCAAAAGGAATGTAATGATATTGTACATTTTTCAATCCGACAATCACTTTGTTTATAACAATTGCAGAACTATAAAAAATAATGTAATTGTTTGAAAATTGTTTAAACAAAAAAAAAAAAAAAGAAACGGCATCTACATATTTCGGAGACGAATCTAGAGGTTAATATATTAATATTTTTTGATCTGAATTCTAAAAGGAAAATTATACCCATATTTTTTCACCACAAGGAGCAAGTTCAGATAAAAAAATGAAATGTTAATCCTTATCGATACATTAGGTGCCAACATTATCGTCACAAAAAATTGAGTAGTTGCATTTTAAGCCAAAGAGTTGAATTTTCATGCCAAAAAGGCGAACTTTCAACCAAGAAGATTATTTTTAGTCAAAAAAGATTAATTTTTAACCATGTAAAATTACTTTTCTACCATAGAAGATGAGTTTTGAAACTTGAAACAAAAAAAATCAAATTACTACAAATAGTTGAAATTTTAATTTTTATAAATTAATTTCGAACCAAAAATGGAATCTTTAAGCTCTCTGTTAAAAAAAAAACTAATTTTCAACAGAAAAGAAGAATTATCAACCAGTTGCATCCAATGAAAAATGACGAATTTTTTTGACAAAATAGTAGAATCGTCAAACAAAATGATGAATTTCCAACAAACAAGGTTAATGTTAAAACCAAGGGGAAGAATTTTCAAGAAAATACATGAATATTCTACCAAATAGTTGAATCACAATTAGGGCTACATTTTAATATTAGGGCTACACCAAAAGTGGAATAATTATATTTTCAGATAAAAAAATGGTCCTGAAGCCTTCAGAAAAGTTAAATTATGGTGTGATATCAACAAAATATTAAGAGGCAGTATCCTTCAAAAAGGGGTTTTGATTGAATGTCGAAGAAATAATGTTTTACCTAAAAAGATATTTTTCTTGGATAAAAAATTTAGAGATTTTGTTTCTCACAGTAATTTTTGCAATAGACAATTCGAACATAATTTAAAGAAATTCGAACTCTCAATGCTGAATTTACTGATCAAGGATGTTTCAAATCATTTAAATTTTTTAAAAGTAAAAATCTCAAAAATTAAAAGTGAATTAGAAATATGTTTACCATATGATAAAATCATTCATCTTCTAAAACATCAGACTTTTCTTAACCAAAGATTTTAAAACAATGATAAAAAGCATGAGAACAATCTTTCTATTTTGATTGATCAACAAACTAATATTCAAGAGCAAAATTTGAATTTACACAAAATGTTTGAAGAAGAAGATAAGGATCCTTTGTTTGTAAATTTAGCAAATATTCAAATTCCTGATTCAGTTACAGATATTTTTAGATTAGGTAAAGGTTTTAGTAACCATGTGATAAAAAGTAAATCGAAACAAATGATGGAAATAGTCAAAGATGTTGAATCAAGTATACATAAAGTTCCAAAATTGGATTAAAAAGATTTCCGAAACAAGGTTTTACATTTGTTAAAGAGTTTTGTTGATAAGAATTGTTTGAACATTAGTAGTATTGATCGTAAAATTTCTGAAGGTATTAAGGTAACAAAAGATTTCCTTTAGATTATATTAGGGATATGGAGGATTTACTTTCCAATCGTGATAACTTTGAATTATTGAGTGAAAATCCGTTGAAACAATTAAGAAGAGACACTTTGAAGATGCTAGACAATTGGAGAAAGAAAGGACTTTTGGGAAAGGATATAAGATGGACTGATATAAATACTGGGGACACAGTTCTTGCAAGATATTATGGTTTGAGAAAGATTCATAAGGAGGGCTATCCTTTGTGAATTGTTGTTTCAACTATTAACACTCCAACGAAATTTTTAGAACGAAACCTTAATTTGATACTTAAAGACTCAATTACAACTTCTAAATACAATATTAAAAAAAGCTGGGAATTTCAAAAAAATATTATTAAAAAACTGTCCCTGCTGACGATGTAATGATTTCTTTGGATGTTGTTGCAATGTTCCCAAATATACCCCTTGAATTAGTTAAACAAGCAATTTTAAATAGATGGGACAATATAAGGACACGTACTCGATTGAGTCAAGAAGATTTTATTGAAGGGATAGTCTTCATTATGAATTCAACTTATTTTAAATTCAATGGATCTTTTTATAGGCAAAAGTTTGGTACTCCCATAGGTTCAGACATTTCTCCGATTTTGGCAGAAATGGTTATGGAAGATTTGCAAGTCTTTGCTTTCAAGAAGCTGAATTTTGTTTTGTCCTTTTACTATCGGTATGTTGATGACACCTTGTTGTGTGTTCCTCTAGCAAAGTTACAAGCGGTTTTTGATGCTTTTAATGGTTTTCATCCAAAACTTCAGTTTACTCACGAAATAGAGAAACATAGTAAAATCAGTTTTTTGGACGTAAAAGTAATTAAAGGTCAGGATGGTAATATTATTACCAATTGGTACAGGAAAAATGCATATTCAGGTAGAATTTTAAATTTCTTGTGGGCTCATCCTTTTCAAAACAAAATTGCAGTCATCAAAAACTTAGTCTACAGGGCTCTAGGTTTGTCCCACATTTCATTTCACAAAGAGAATTTGAATATTCTTAGGAATATCCTTTTTATGAATCATTACCCAAAAAAGTTAGTCGAGCCACAAATCAAAATTAGAATTCAACCAATCCTTTAGATAAATTTGAAGAGGGTGGTGTGGTTTACAAGATCAGTTGCAAGATCTATAAGATGACTTACGTGGGACAGACTGGAAGACTTCTTAATAGTAGTGTGGAGGAGCACAAAAGTGATGTTCGTTTAGGACGTTGTGATAAGAGTGTTCTTGCTAGACATACGAGAGGGTTTGTTGATGTTGACCATGAGTTTGACTGGGATAATGTTGAAATTTTACATAGTGAAAGTAACGAGAGAAAGAGAGAATTCATGGAAATGCTTTATATTAAAAAACAAAATAAGTCCTCTATTAATTTAAAAACTGATTCAGATAGATTAAACAAAAGTTATTCAAGATTGATTAATTACGTTTATTTTTCATGAGTCTTAACTTTCTCTTATTTCTTGTTTGTTGTGACGGATTGGCCTATTGACCCACATTCAGATCTCAGGTATCGAAGGGATAGCGTCGTCGCTTGGTCGCTGTTCCCATCTGTTTTCATTTTTTGGCCTTGATAAGGGTGCTGTGTGAGCACCGAAACGTTGGTAAATACTTTGCATGCTTTTTTATTGTGATTTGAAAATAATAAAGATAAAAAAGACGAAAGAAATAAAAAAGAGAAGGAAGGGGATTTGGTTGGTTGCCTTCTCATTTTTCTTTCCTCTTTTTTATTTTTATCCAAAGAAACAAATTTTTTTATTTTGTTTTTTAGGAATTGCACTAGGAGCATTTTGTGGTGGTTTTCCAAATTTTATCGTTGAATTCTTGTTTTATTTTCAGGAATTCTATATATTGACTTGATTATTGGACGTTGAATGAGATTTTGAATTTGATTTTAGTCTGATTCAGAATTCTTGAATTAAAAAAAAATCAAGTTAAAAAAAAGAATTTCCAACAAAATACTTACATTTGCGAAAAAATAGTTTAATTTTGAGGAAAAAATATGATTTCTCAACATAAAAGTTAATTGACCACCAAATAGCAGAATTTTCAACTGATAAAGAGATACATTTTCAACCAAAAGTGGAATAATTAATTTTGCAGATAAAAAAATAATTAAAAGAAAAATTAATTTCCAACCAAATAGTTACATTTTAAAATAAATAGTTTTTTAAGAATTTTTTTCACAATTTAAGTATCAATATTTTATGAAAATATTGAAACGACCAGTAGACAAAAAACTTTACCAATATAATCAACTACTAGTAATAATTGATAATTATTACGTATTACCCTGGTCAAGAAAATTAACATCAAAAATTTAATTTAAACCTATCAAGTTTGAGTGCTATAATCTATTAATCTTGCAAGTATAAGGAATGACATCGACATTCTACTTGTAAGGATTGTGAAGAAAATTATCTCGTCTCTCCGTAGCTTAGTGGTCAAGAGCATCAGACCGGAAATCTGTACAACGTGGTGCTCGAATCCCACCGGAGCTAGAGAGGATTTTTTACAAAGTTTAAGTATCAATATTTTATGAAAATATTGAAACGACCAGTAGACAAAAAACTTTAACATCATAATTAATTAATAGTAATAATTGATAATTATTACGTATTACCCTGGTCAAGAAAATTAACATCAAAAATTTAAATAGTTTGATGTTCAGCCAAAAATATGAAATTTTGAGAAAAAAGTTCATTTACGACCAAACAGTATTTTATATATAGTTCGGGATGCTGAAAATAATTTAGATGGAAACACGATGACGGAGGTGAAAATCTATCACTGGTTCGTAATCTTAAAACCATACCCGCGTACCAAAAATATGCCAAGGCACTTGCGAGATGGATGCAGAAAGCTGTCATCCTTGGGTCGCTTCGTGTCCTCAATACACACGAGGGTTTTGCCGGCCTGCCGTTGTGATTTCGTTGTGACCTGTGACTGCCCATCTCATGGTTGTGAGACGCGGCCACAGGTGTGATTTACCGTAGTTCTGCTGGGGGCTATTGACATTTTTTAGATGGCGGTTGCTCTTAGTGGGACCCTGCGGTTGTTGAAATGCATGATGGGGAGTTCAGTGAAGTGAATAACATCTGAAACAAAAGACATTGGATACTAAGGGGCCAGAGTGGAGAGCTTTACATGATGACTTTGTGAAGCTTTTCGCCTTGGGTGATTGCCAGACAGATTCATCAGCGACCTAGGTTGGAGCAGTGTTGCGGAACGCACGTAATATTTGAATACGCAACCAGGGAATTCTAGATCAATCTAAGAATCAATACCCCCGCCACCTATACCGCCTCCTACAATTTCCTTCGGTTTAGTCGCCGAAACGTAAGGAATTTCTCTAAAAATAAATATGAGTTAAACGATAGCTCTGTTTATTTTTATTTTGATGTGACCGTAAGACGAAACAAATTACTTCTACAATTTGGATCCGCATAGGTCAGGAATGAGTAAAGTTAGTTACCATCTACGAATCACTAAGTAAAAAGAGTGAGTTAACACATGAAGTTAGCTGATAAGCCTTTTTATTCGCCATCTGATTGGCTGTCGAGTCACGTGAACGTTAATGCCACTCATAGCCAGCGAAATTCAAATTGTCATTCGTTTCGTTTTTTGTTACTATTTACTTAGTGACACAGAACTTTTCATTGTTAATCATAAAAAAATCTGCTTTCTTATGTTTCCAATTTTATTTCTAAAATATTATACATCAGACTCAGGTACCTTTCACACGATTTCAGATCAGTAGATTGCATGCAGAAAGTCCACAAGAGTGTAAGAGATGGAGAACAGTCTGTCCTTTTCGTTCCTGTGGGCAATCTACATGCAATTTGCTGATCTGCAATCGTGTGAAAGAGCCCTTAATGATAAGTAATTCAAAATCATTTGTGATGCGTATTTAACTTAGGGTGAGTGAGTGAGATGGTTATGTTCTTTTCCCTAATTGATCGTGATTTTCCCTGGAGATTGGTGATTGGTCGTTCTTTTTGGCGCTCAGTTATTGGACGTTACAATCGAGAGTTACTTAGTTATGAGTAGGCATAAGGCTGGCGTCTCATGTGGGCAGAAAACGTCGGCGTAAAGCAGAAGCTCATGAGAGTGAAAGAGAAATAGATCTGTCCGTCTTTCTCACTCTTATGAGTTTCTGCTTTACGCCGGCGCTTCCTGCCCACATGGGACTGCACCTTACGGCTTAGTTTCCATTTCAGTTTTAATTTCAATCCAGTTATATTCAGTTTTAGGTATGAGCTCGTAGATCGCTGAGAAAAGTCTTTCCGATGACTCTCAACTATGTTTTGTAAATTTACAAGAATTTATAATTATTTAAACAATTTAGATTACAAAATTTTAAGTTTGGCTATTTTTCAACGAATAGCCTCAATTTTGTAGAGAATTAGATAAGAATATCTTTCCGGTGATGTTTCTATAATGCTCTGCAAATTTCAAAGAATTAATTATTAATTAAACAATTTTGATAAACAAATTGAGATTACTTAGTGATAATGCTCTTTAAATTTGAAAGAATTAATTATTATTTAAACAATTTTGATAAACAAATTGAGAGTTTGACCATTTTTCAACGAGTAGGCACAATTTGTTTACGGAATCAATAAAAAATGTTTTTTAAATAACTCTTTCCTATGTATGATACTTCGGAGATTTACAATAATTATTAATTATTTAAACATGTTTATCAACATAAGCAGAATGTAGCTATTTTTTAATGAATAGGCACAATTTTTTTACGGAGTCAACTAACATTGTCTTTCCGATGACTCTTGACTATGATTTGTAAATTTACAAGAATTAATAATTATTTAAACAATAGCTATTTTTCAAGGAATAGGCACAATTTGTTTACGGAGTCAACTAACATTGTCTTTCCGATGACTCTTTACTATGTTTTGTAAATTTACAAGAATTAATAATTATTTAAACAATTTAGATTTAAAAATTTAGAGTTTGGCTATTTTTGCAACGAATAGGTGATATATTTCTATAATGCTCTGCAAATTTCAAAGAATCAATTATTATTTAAACAATTTTTATAAACAAATTGAGAGTTTGACCATTTTTCAACGAGTAGGTTCAATTTGTTTACGGAATCAATAGTATGTTTTTCCGAAGACTCTTTTTCTATGTTTCTTCACAAATTCTGATTTTGGCTATTTTCAACGAATAAGCTAAATTTTTTTATAGAATTAACCAAGAATATCTTTCCGATTACTTTTTTTCTATAATGCTATAAAAAATTTTTATGATGACCCTTTTCTATGTTGTTTTGTAAAGGACCCCGTACACATCTATGGAAAATATGGTCCCGCTCAAATTGGCTGAAACCGTGGTATAATGTAGTTTATAATATCCTGATCAAATAAAGTCCTGAGACACTAGGTCCAAAAAACGCCAGGTTTCGAGATAGGAGGGACCAAATGTCACTTTTCATGGACGCGAGAGGAGTTTCACGGACCCTCGAGGACATGGCATAAAATTACATGTCACATGACATGGAATGCCATAACATGACAGATCACATGACATGTAACATGAAACATGACATGACAGATCACATGACATGTAACATGAAGCATGACATGACATGATACATGAGATGACATAACGTATGACATTACATGACGCATGACATGACATGACATGTCACATGGCGTGACCCAAGACGTGACACAAATGACACAAGAAATGACACAAGACAAAACACAAGACATGACACAAGACAAGACACAAGACACGACACAAAACAAGACACATGACATGTCACTTGACACCCGAGATGGCATGAGATGACATGACATGTTACTTGACACATGTGATGAGATGACATGACATGAAACGACATAGCGTGACATGAAATGCCATGACATCACAGCACATGACATATGCCACATGACATGGCATGGCACATAACACGACATGACTTGAGATGTCATGTCCTTTCATGTTCCATGTGTTATGTCATGCCATGTGCCATATGCCATGTGATGTCATGTGTTATATGTCATGTGTCATATGTCATGTATCATGTTCCATGTGTCATGTGTGGCATGACACGAGACATGATATGACGCAAAATGGCAAGATATGACATTACACATGGCACGACATGATATATGACATAGCACATAACACGAAATAACATGAAATGTCATTTCGCGTGTCATGTGTTTTGGCATGTCATGTAATGTGTCATATGTCATCTGGCATTTCATGTCTCATGTCATGTTTCATGTCATGCCATGTCATGTCATTTGTGATGATGCGTGTCATGTGTAATGTCATGTCATGTGTCATATCATCTGTCATGACATGTGTCACGTCATGTCATGTGTCATGTCATGTCATGAGTCATTTGTTATGCTATGTGACATGTCATGCGTCATATCATGTCATGTCACGTGTCATGTGTCATGTAATGTGTCATCTCATGTGTCATGGCATGCCATGTCATGTGACATGTAATTTCATGACATGTCCTCGAGGGTCCATGAAACTCCTCTCGCGTCCATGAAAAGTGACATTTGGTCCATTCTATCTCGAAACCTAGCGTTTCGAGATAAATTTCAGATTTAAAGTCTAAGGACTTTATTTGATCAGGATATTATAAACTACATTATACCACAGTTTCAGCCAATTTGACCGGGACCATATTTTCCATAGATGTGTGCGGGGTCTTTACAAGAATTAATAATAATTTAAACAATGTTCATAAACAAATTCAGTGTTTTGCTATATTTTAACAAATAGGCTACTCTTTTTACGGAATTAACTAAGAATATCATTCCGATGGTTTTTTTGTATGATGCTTTGCCAATTTCAAAGAATTATTAATTATTTAAACAATTTTCAGAAAGAAATTATCAGCATGGTCTTTTTTCAACGAATAGGATAAATTAGTTCAGGGTATCAAGGAATAATGTAATTCGAATAACTATTTTCTACTATACTTTGCAAATATATAATAATTATTCATTATTTCATCAATTTTCATGAACATATTCAGAGTTTGGCTGTTTTTCAAAGAATAGGCACAATTCGTTTACGGAGTCAACTAAGAATATCTTTCCGATGACTGACTTCTATATTGCTTTGTAAATTTACAATAATTATTAAAAATGTAAACAATTTCCATAAGAAATTCTGAATTTGGCTATTTTTCAGCGAATAGGCTCACCTTTTTTGCAGAATTAACCAACAATATCTTTCCGAACAATTTAAACAATTTTCATAAAAAATTCAGAATTTGGCTATTTTTCAGCGAATAGGCTCAGGTTTTTGCAGAATTAACTAAGAATATCTTTCTGATGCTTTTTCTATGATGCTTTGTAGATTTACAATAATTATTAATTATTTCAACAAATTAAGAGTTCGGACATTTTTCAATGAATTGGCTCAGTCTGTTTACGGGATCACTAAGAATCTATTTCCAGTAACTCTTTTCTACGGTAATTTGCAAATTTACAATAATTATTAATTATTTAAACATTTTAAATTTAAAAATTTATAATTTGTCTATTTTTCAACGAATATAGGCTCAATTTTGTATAGAATTAGATAAGAATATCTTTCCGGTCATATGTTTCTATAATGCTCTGCAAATTTTAAAGAATTAATTATTATTTAAACAATTTTCATAAACAAATTGAGGGTTCTACCATTTTTCAACGAGTAGGTTCAATTTGTTTACGTTGCACTTTTGCAATAATTATTATTTATTCAAACAGTTTTCATAAACATAATTAGAGTTTGGGTATTTTTCAAGGAATAGAAACAATTTGTTCACGGATTCAACTAACAATGTCTTTCTGATGACTCTATTCTATGTTGCTTTGTCAATTTACAAGAATTATTAATTATTTAAACAATTCAAATGAACAAATTCAGATTTTGGTTATTTATCAACCAACAGGCTACATTTTCTCAGAGAATTAATTAACTAAGAATATATTTTCGAAAACTTTTTTATGTGATACATTTTGAATTCACAAGTATTATTAATTATTTGAAGAATTTTTATCAGCAAATCGGAGGCAACTAAGAATGTCTTTTCGAAGACTATTTCCTAACATACTTCGCAAATTTATAATAATTATTAATCATTTAAATAATTTTCATAAACATTCAGAGTTTGTTTACTTTCAAATAAGAATTTCGTACATTACTTTCCACATTCACAATAATTATTCATTATTTAAATATTTTTCATAAACATATTCAAAGTTTGGGTATTTTTCAGAAGGAATTCCTTTTGAAAGGAAAAAGTTGACTCCTTACGGAGTCAACTAAGATTGTCTTTCCGATGCTCTTTTCTATGTTGTTTTATAAATTCACAAGAAAATTTAAATATTTAAACAAACATAAGAAAAATCAGAATTTGGTTATTTTACAACGAATATTTTTTTATATTATTATTATATTATTTTTATTTTATTTATTATTAATATTATTTTTCTTATTTTCAACGAATTTTTCTACAGAATTAACTAAGAATATCTTTCCGATGACTTCATTATGTTCTTCAAGTGTCCAAGATTTATTAATTATTTAAAATATTTTAATGAGCAAATTATGAGTTTGACAATTTGTCGAAAAAACCCTTCCGTCAAACCTCCTGCTCGACATTAATTAAAACCGAGGTTAAAACGTTAGCGAATACACAACACTGTCGTACACGTCTCAGAAGGTCATCCATCCGAGTGCTATGCACGCTGGAAATGGCTTGACATCTGGACTCTTCTCGAGTCGAGATTATTTACTGTGTATTACTATGAAAATTTGTATGCGCCGGCATTTTATAGGTTTTTTTCCAAAGTTGCATGAAAATGTTTAGAGTTGCAAAATTATTCATTCTGCATCGTGAGAGGGTATCCATGCGAAGCCGTGTACAAATCAAAATTATTGAAGTAAAAATTAATTTCATGGTATTTTATTGAACTTCATTTCCAAATAAAATAATTAAATGTAAACAAGTTGGTCGCGCGCGGAGCGCGCGTATGATGCTCTAGTACAAATATAATTTCAATACTATAGTCAAGTGGGTAATGCGGGGCGGATGTTTATTTTAATGTTGAAGTACCGAAAGTATGAAAATTTCATCTTTACAGCTTTGGCCTCTAATTATGCGCGAGACATAACCTTCCAATTTTTGAAGACAGGGACACATAAATTTAGATACCTCATTTTTCAGGAAAGTATATACTTTTTGATAGACAGCTATTTCAAATTTAGAATAATAAATTAAATAAACAGAGCGCCGAATAGCCATCCAGGTAATAGGATAACTTGTCGCATGAGCCCTTTTTCGAAAAATTAATAATTAACTATGTTAATAACTGTTAATTCAATTATTATTATACGTATGTAGAGAGCAGATGAGATGTTGATCTGAGTGTTTCATATTACTTTATTACAATTTACCTTATATTTAACTTTTAATTCTATGTTTTATATTATGCGCACCACATAAGCCACTGCTCTCCTATTCCACATTCTTGGTAGCATTTTCTTCTACTTGACGGCGATTTGCTAGGGCAAATTTGATTATAAACAAATTTTTATTATTGAAATTAGAGACGATATATTTGTCGATTTTCTTAAAAATGTGAATGAAACTAAATTTTTAAAATCAATAAGTATAAGTACCATGCATGTTCGGTAGCTAAGCTTAAAAGAGATAGCTTATACCTTTTTTCCAGTATTAAAGCTTTCGAACGCTGCCTGTCCCACATTTTTCTAGATGTAGCTATTGTTCAGTGCCCTCTACATTCACCGATAGAAAACAGTCAATAGCATTGTATATGCCAATGGATCGCGATAATTCACTGAAACGTAACCTGTGGATTAAACGGGAACTAACATATAGGAAGAGGAATATCCGGAACGTTGAGCTTTCCATTTTCACGCATTGTTCTTTTTCACATTCCCTGGTTTTTCCAATCGTGATACCTTCTTACTTTATCAAACTTTATGGAATGGTAGAGTGGAGTATTTTCCTCTCGAATAAATTTTATGTCCGCAGAATATCAAAAGAGGAAAGTTTTAAAATTATGGAGTTAGCACATAAGAAATTCATATGAAATTTATTCAAACACATGTAGAAAATTTACTGAGTAGAAATAAGACATATAATTAAGCGTATATTATAGAAAACAAAGCTGATTTATTTCTATATTTTCGAAGCACATAATGTTACATATTATCTTTTGATTAAAGATTCATAAACTAAGAATGAAACTCAACTTTTTTTACCTTTTCTGCATCCAGCATAACAATACTCAAATGCTCATGGGCGATTGTCAAAAAGTTTATCACTTCAAGTCCTACAGTCATAAGCTATACTGTTCACTTTTCACACAGCTGTCCCAAAATGTAAATTTAAAATGAAAAATTGCTGAATAATATTAACACCATTTTGTAAACATGTAAGATTCACAGATATACTTATATTGAGTTGAAGAAGATCAGAATCAAGAGCAGACTTCAACAATATAGATTTGAGGGTTTCAAAAATCATTTCAAAGTCTGTCCCATAATTTCTAGGGTTTCATAGAAAACCCTCATGCAATCTGTGAAACGGCTGTCCGTTCGTGAAAACGCCTCGCGCAAAAACTATTAGGTCTACCGACTTCATTTTCTGCATGATAATGTGTTTCACGTGCCTGATGCGAGGAAAAATAATAAAAACCCTGGACTGAATGCTCATCATAGTATTGCCATGTATAAGACATGGAAATTTAGCTCTTTCTACTCAAATTCACACTGTTAGTACTCCTAGCGCAGAAAAATATTAGGTCTAACGATTTAATTTTTGCATGAAGATGAGTTTCACGTGTCTAATGTGGAGAAAAATACTAAGCAACCTGAAAAAATTCTCATCACAGCGCTACTATGTGAATACATGAAAATTTAAGACTTTTGACTCAAATTGACCTTGTGAATACACCTTGAGCAAAAGAAACGACTCAGGTCTTCGCTAGATCCATAATACGTCTAGAAGAATGCTTTGTTTGATGTAATATTTTAACCACACAATTTAAAGGCAATTATACCGGCGGGAACATGGAGATTTTTTCGAAAAATATTCTTCTTTTTTTTCTTCTTTTTTTTCATTATATCATTAGGCCATTTCCCTTGCGGGATAGACGTGGCTCAGTCGATGAGAAAGAGAGAAATGTGAGAAAGCACGGGGAAAACTAGATATTCGCAGGTATTATCTGGATGATTCGGCTGGGCTATTTCGGATATTCGAACGGAGTATCTTTGGATATTGAAAAGTAGATATCAGCTGCTAATATCTGAGATATTGAACTTGAATATCCTAGATATTTATCTGAAAATGTAACATTAGCTGTTGAAATCTAACACATTGGACCTGGATGTCATAGATATTAGCCAAAAGGAGATGTTAGCTGTTAATATCTAAGATATTGGATTGAAATATCTTAGATATTTATCTAGAATAATTCCAGATCTTCAACTAGAGAAAATATATATAAAAAATACAACAAATTGTAATATTGCTATGAAGAACAATTTTATTACAAATTTTTGTTAGTGCTATCTCAAATACGACACATTAAACTTATATACACGAATAATACTAATTATAATACTATAATATATTATATTATATCATGCCTCACTTGCGGTTATGACGTACGTTTTTTCGTTCCGATGTTCGTACATTGATACTGGGTGATAATTTAACTGTAAGGCCTGTTTCACAAAAATCCTTTTTTGAAGTTTTAATAATATGGTAAGCAAACAAAATTTTCGCAGAATACCACAGTTCTTAGAATACCAATGTTTCAAGACCCAAACTGGAAAAGCGAGTTAAAGACGACTGAAGACGTCAACGTCAAATTCAAGCAAGCCTAACGGCTAACTCAGAAGACGTCATTGCCCCTTACGCCGTTTGTCGATACACGCGCCCTATACGATTTCACTATCCTGATATTGCATTTGAATATCTCAGATCTTAAAAATCTAATATCCAAAGATGTTGTCCGGCAATATCTCATATATTGAACAAAAATTTTCTGATCATACGCGCCAATATCTAGATATTGCGAATGACTATCCTCATTTTCATCATCTACTTTCGAATGTCTATTTTTCTTCGTGAGGGTGTAGACGTTTAGATTGATCTTGAATCCCGGTGTCATTTATTTGAATGACACTTTTGTTTCGCAACACTGCTCTGACCCAGGTTGCTGATGAATCTCCCCTCGCGATCACCTCAAGTGAAGTGACTCACAAAGTTATCATGTAAGGCTCTCCAGTCGAGCTCATTAGTGTCCAAGGTCTTTTGTTTCATCCGTCATTCACTCCACTGACACTCTTTTTATAAGCTATTTGTCGCCACACTTTTCTGTCCTGGAATACCTCTCTAGCTTCCTTTAGGTCCACGCATTTTCTCAGGCAAGCTCTTGTGTTTCTATGGCTTATTGTGTCTCTTCGAATTCGGGTCTCATTAACACATTCTAAACATTCTTTTCGCGATTTGCCTCTGGGTACACTGTCATTTACTTTACCTTGATATTCTCGTTTCATCAGTCATTCGTCTTTCACTCTCTCAACATACACAAACCATCTTAGCAAATTTCTTTCAAATATGTTAACTAGTGTCTCCTGCACACACATCCTTTGAAGATCATCTCATTACTTGCTTTGTCTGTCAGTATATAGTCGCTAATTGTGCACAGCAATTTCATGTTAATCGCGTTAATTTTACATTTATCGTTTACTTGACAGGTCCACGTCTCGCTACTGTACAATACAGTCGATATAAATATATAACTATGTCACTAGTGAAAAGGCTACCAAGATATATGTACTCATCAACTTGTTCTTTTCTTTCATCATTTAGGACAATGCTGCACATTATTTTCTCACCTTTTCCTTCAAACACCATCATTTTTGCTTCATTCACGTTAATGTTTGAATCCAAGTTCTTCATGCTTTTATTCAGTTTGTTCAACATTCTTTGCAAGTCCTCGATTAAAACTGCCATAAACATCTTATCATCTGCAAAAGCTGACCCGCGTACCCTCAGTGTCTTGAGATCTACACCTCCTTTGTCGCTGAGGGCCATTCTTAGACAACTGTCTATAAATATTATAAACACAGATTCAAACAGATTCTCTAAATTGAGTTTTATAACGCATTGTGTTCTATTTCGCAGTTGTGCTGCCCTATATCTTTATCTCCCAATAATTCCCTAAAAGAGTCTCTCGAAGCGTTTAGTCTTCCGTCTTTATTGTATAGCATTTTACCTTTGCTATTTCTCATGCTGAGAAAATATGTACTTTTACTTCTCTCCATAGATTTATATACGAGTTTCTTGCTTCCTTTGAAGTCGTTCTGTATTTTCTTCTCTTTTGATTTCATCTTTACTTTCCTTTACTTGTCATTTAACTTTCCTCTTTTCGTATCTGTAATAATTTTCAAGCATATTTCTCTCCTCATCTCCAAGACCTGTGATGATCAACGTTCTGTTGTGCGCGTCTTTTCTCTATCATGCATTACCAGACGGTCTTCCTACTATGCGTTCGTTAATCTTATTCAGAAAAGCTACTCGCACTTCCGGTTTCTGTAAATTTTCAATCTTGATTCGTGTTTATTTCGTTTTCTACGTTCTCTTTCTCCTTCATCCCTGACCTGAGTTTATTTTGGAGACTAGGAGGTAATTATCAGTATTGCATTCAGAACCCCTCATAACTCTTGTATCTTTACGAACTCTCTCAGTCTTTCATCACAATAACCAATTCAATTATACCGCAGCTATTTCCTCTACACCAGGTGTACAAGTGGATCATTTTATGCCTATGCAAAGTATTTGTAATAAATAAGCCCTTTTCTAAGCATAAGCTAACTAATCTTTTTCCGTTATGACTTTTTCTTGTTGGATTCTTAGAATTACCTAGCACCTTTTCTGTATCTTCATCTTGACGCTGGACGACGATCCATTCGTTTATTTCTCCTAGTATAATGATTCTTCCGCCATGATCTGAAGCACTTATAGTATCATTTAAACTGTCCCAAAAGGCGTCTTTTACTTGTTTCAGATCATCATTAACTAGGGCGTAGCACGCTATGATAAATAATCTTTTAACTTCTATTTTCATTCTAGCCCACAACAATATGGGCGATACAAAATAATGATCTCTGAGATGCTGTCTTGCTCTTTCATTCATAATGAAACCGACCCCTTGACTACCACGTGATTCACTATCTACTTCTGACTATATTTCAATTCCGTCTGTTAATGCCCCAGTTTCTATGTTTTTAGTTTCGCAATTCTTTTTCTTTGTTCTAGGTATACATAAAATATCTAGCTACCCTACGTGCATAGTTTCTCGTAATTTCCTTACCTTAAGATCATTCACCCCTCTAGCATTCCACACACCCAGTCTCCATTCGTCGCCTGAAACTTGACTTATAACTTTACCATGTGCATGCCTTTCATGAACCAAATTTTCATTCTATTCCGGGGCTATTTCATTATTTGTATCATTCATTTTTTAACGTGTAAGCCCAACTACTACTTTTATGTGAAAAATTTATTTTGCGAGTCGAAATCATGTTTAAATTAAGTAGCTAGTCGTCGTAGGGTGTAGAACTGCCTAAATGGCAAACGTGCGGGGTACGCGCATGGTGTAAGGCATCTGCGACGCATTTTCTGAGGGACCGGTAGGTGCGAGGGATATGCGCCGTACTTCATGATGGGCATGATGTACAGCGCAAATGCGGCGAAAATGCGTCCCACTTTGTGAGATACATTATTTATAGATGATACATAAGGAAGAAGCACAGTTTTGATAATTATGATCTGTACCCGAGATCTCAAGAGCTCCGGCTCTTGCAGTCAGCCACGTTGCATTGGGCTAACTCCCCAATGCAACGAATTATGCGGTTACGACACCAGTATCGCGCAGTGCCACCCACAATAGGCCTCTCTCGGATGGAGGCCATGGTTCAGTTGGGAGCAACTCAGGAGGAACATCCTTACCTTTCGGCAAGGAAGCTCACCGGCGCGAAGAGGATTCATTAAGAGGTAACATGACTGTTGGGTCAATATGCACCCGGAATATGCTCATAAAACGCCTCAGTATTTAAGATATCAGGTATCCTTTTTGCGAAAAAACGGATATGAAGCTCTTTATCAACAAGAAGAAGAGCAACATCCTCCAGCGAACATTCCACCCGTTCCAGCAAGACCACCTTTGCAGATAGCCGATAATGCCAACATGAAAAGTAGGAGATTTATCCACCAAAAAGTCTTCCTCAGTATGGACAAATTAGCTAAAGCCAATGCTGCTCTCCCCGATTTGCTCCATGAAGATGTTAATCTCCGGAATCTGAACTGTGTACTTTACGAGAAGGCGGTCTCCCTGCTTAGCGACAATAGAAGTAACGATACTTCAGTAGGTCTGAGTAAGACTCGTCAGCGTATTGCACAGCTTTAGTTCAAAATTTTAACGCCGAGGCGGCATGCATCAAATGTTTAGTGCGTGATTAGCTACTAACATAACATCAAATAAAAAATTCACTCCAAAAGTTAGGGCACTTGCTAGAAACTTGAGGAAAGCAAATCACTCGCTGAACAAGTCTAAACTGTTGACCATCAAGCAGCACTGGACGCAAAAACTGAGATCTCTTTCAACAGCGAAACAGCGCTTCGAACGGCGAGTTAAGTGGATTTAGAAAAATTCCACCTTTTCTACTCATCCTTTCCGTCTGTTCAATAAAGCGTCACGTACCGTAAAAATCCTCCTAATCGAAAAGAGATTGAAGTCTTCTTGGAGCAAATATATGGAGATAGGCTTAGGTTAGGTTTAATACGGGCGGAAAATACATGGAGAACTCCCCTGGCGCTCAAGCTATAAAGCCTATGGTGCCACACCCTTACTTCTTCACTCTCAGAAGTCGACCCCAGACCTCTTGACGAAGCCTGGTATGTCGACCACTGATCGCGTTTCGATTTCCTCTGTTTCCATGAAATGGACACCAGGGATGACATGCAGGGATGTTTCGTCATCCCTGCCGCACCTCCTGCACTCCGTCGTGGGGCTATACCCCATTTTGTGCATATGATAGTTCAAGTGATTGTGCCTTGTCAGGGTCCGTACCACTGTCCTTATGTCTTTCTTGGGTAAACTCAGGATTTCCCTTGCTCTGTCCATCCTATAGGTGTACCCCAGGATGGATTTCGCCTGACGACAACTCTTGGTTTGTTCCCAGTATTCCCTGTGTTTTGTTCGGATTCAGTTTTTGATAGCCATCCCGACACTGCAAGACGCTATTCCCAGTACCGGTTCCGGTCCTACGAATTCGCTCGCTGCGCCGCACTTTGCCAACTGTTCCGCCTTTTCGTTGCCCTTAATCCCTGCGTGGCCAGGGACCCATATACGAGCTAATTTGTTTCTTTCTGCAAGTTGATTTAATGCCTTTTTGCATTCTCAAACCAGTTCTGATGTCTGCCAGCAGCGTTTTCCTCTATTACTGTTTCAGCAAAGCAAAGGACGGCCAGGTCCTTCGCTTGAAAGACAGTAGCATGTCGCCCAAGTGTGATCCCTATCGCTTTCCCTCTCTTACTGTCATAAATTCCTGCTCCTGACCCTCCCTCTCCCCGGGAGCCATCCGTATACCAGATTTCCCCCTGGGGGAGCGGGTTACCATTTCCTTTCCACAGATCCCTACTTGGGATACAGACGCGGAAAGCCTTGGCAAAGTTGAAGCGTTTTGTTATTTTATCTTGCCTCATCTGTAGAATCGGCAGTCTGCTGATATCACTCGGGAGTCTAGTGTGCTTAGTCCCCGGAGTCCATCTATTTGCTCTTGTTAGGCGGCCCATCGCATGAGCCGCTCTGGCGGTTATCGCAACATGTAGGTGTTCCTAACAGAGCATGAATCCTATCGTCGGTGTAGGCGCAGTCCTCATTGCTCCAGTCAAACCCCTAAATGCTAGCGTTTGTAATCTTCGCAGCCTGTCCTGCATTGTTTTATATTTCGCTCGTGGTCACCAGACCACGGCCGCATGTAGGAGCCTGGGTTTTAAGACAGCAGAGTAGAGCCATGCAAGCATTTTAGGCCCTTACCCCCACGTCAACCCAAAGGCATGTCATGTGCGACAGAATACAGGAGCGTCAGCTTTCGCAGCTTTATAATTCCTCGTTAAAATTACCAGATTGGTCTTTTTTGGATTTACCGAGAGCCCTGTGCTATCGTACCAGAGCTCTACGATGCGCAGCGCCGACCTTATAAGACCCATCAGCGTTTCCAGATGAGCCCCCCTAACTAGGATTACAAAGTCGTCCGCATATCCTTGGGTATAGTACCCTTCTTTATTTAGCCTTCGAAGGAGGACGTCCACTACAATGCACCACAGGAGGGACGACAGGACACCCCCCCCCCTGTGGGCACTTCCGCGGAGCTATCCTCCTTACTAGGCCTTCACCCCATCTGGTTTCGAGTCTTCTTCGGCGTAGCATACTTCCTATCCAGCATACTAGCTGAACTGGCACGCCACATCTCCGAGCCTCTCGACAGATGACTTCTGGAGGTGTATTGCTGAAGGCACCCTCTATATCCATGAAAGCGCTCACAGCATACCCCTTTTGTTCCAACTGCTGCTCCAATTTAGCTACAACAGCATGAAGCGCAGTTTCTACCGAGCAGCCTGCCTGGAAAGCATGCTGCCCTCTATGCAGCGGGGAGGCCAAAAGCACCTCATCCCTAATGTATCTCTCGACCAGCCTCTCTAGCGTCTTGAGAATGAAGGACGTTAGGCTGATTGGTCGGAAATATTTGGCAGCAGTGTAACCCTCCCTCCCAGGTTTGGGTATGAAGGCCACTCTGCCATCCTTCCATGCCGATGGCACGTGTTTGAGGGCTATACTTGCCCTAAATAATTTCTTCAGAGGAGGGACGACCAAATCCCTGCCTTTTTGTGAAAGCGCTGGATAAATGCCATCCGCCACTGGTGATTTAAAGGGGCAAAAGGACCCTATGGTCCATTCTAACTTTTTGTAATCAGCGACCTTAGCGGTGAAACTCCAGTCGTCCCTCTCCACCCCCTGGCCCCGGTCTTCCTCCTCTTGGTCGGTTCCGATTCGCTGAAAATCCGGGAAGTGAACTTCCATCAGGTGATTCAGCGTCGCTTCTTCGTCCTCGGCATACTCACCATTATCGAGCCTTATGAGCCCGAGGCGAGCTTCCGGATTTTTCGCTAGGATCTTGTGGAGCTTCGCTGTTTCCAGAATGTTTTTCGATTCCTCGCAGAAGCCCCTACAATCTGCCTGCTTATATTTCCTTATATTCTTATTGAATTCGCACTGGGCCGTCTTATAGATGTCCCAGTCCGAAAGCAATTTAGTTCTATTTGCCCTATTGCACAACATTCTTGTCTTTCTATGGAGTCTCTCCAGATGGGTGTTCCACCATTCTGATCCCTTCCTAGACTTGATAGTGCTTGTAGGGCAATTGTTCTCATATGATGTTGTTAGAGCCCTTCGCAGAAAATCCGCGGCGTGCTTCAACTCAGTAATGGTACCATAGCTTGTGGGGAATTCCGCAAGCCTCCCTTCAAGTTCCTCTTTATATGAGTCCCAAAGTATATTTCTGGGGTTTCTGATATTAGAAACCACCGGTTTTCCTAGGGTTAATCGAAACACTATGTGTTTGTGATCCGAAAGAGACTCCTCATCTGAGACTCTTCAATCCACTACCCTGCTCCTCAGTGCACCTGAACATAGAGTCAAATCGAGAACCTCACTCCTGTTTTTAGTCTGGAATGTGGGAGTATCACCCCGATTCAGAATCTCCAGCTCTGTGCCTGCTATATATTCAATCAAATCTCTCCCTCTGTCATTGATGTCTGTGATTCCCCACACCGTGTGGTGAGAGTTAGCATCAAAGCCCAACAGAAGAGGAATCTTATTCTCCTGACAATACCGAATTAGAGCCTCCACCTCTCTGGGAGGCGGAGGTCCCTCGGTATCACCAGGGTAATAAGCCGAGGCAATAAATACCTCTAGTCTTTCTCCGCTACTGCCCCTGAGTCTCACCTCACTACGGGTGAGATCTCTGGAGCGGAATTTAGGCACCAAGATCGCATCCATACCCTTGACGGCTATGCATGCCCTTGGCATTTTTTAGTGTGACCCCTTGTATATGGAGCCACATCCTGACAAGCCACAAATTCTTTCCCTGTATAACCAGGGCTCGTGGATTAGGGCAAGCCCTGTCTGCACCACAGACATGCGTCTGGCTAAAACCGCCGAGGCTCCTTTTCTGTGATGCAAATAAATCTGCGTAATGGAGATTCCCGTCTCAGCCATTAAGAGGCTATTTCGGGGCATCTTAGGACGCTTCTGGGACCCCTGCGGATCCCAGTTGGGTCACTCGGAAGGTAACCCTACTCGCCCCTAGATAGGGACGATAATCTAGAGCCACCAGGGCTCTGATCGAGGATTCAGGAAGTGCAACAACTAGAATTCAGCCTCTCCCATTCGGCCTGGATCCCTGTCCGTCGGAAAAGACCTTCCACGAATCAGTTCGTAGAAACGGGTTCTGAAAGCTCGGGCGCCCCAGAACGGTCGCCGGACTCTCGGGGTTACTGGGAATCAGTACGGTCGCTCTACGGTACCTTTGCAGACACTCCGTCCCCTTGACTTCCAAGTTCAGACCTTCTTTTAGCCTGAACATTGAGGTTTTCTCGACAATCCAGTCTCGCGCCCAGATGTCAGCGGCTTCTACAACGATGGCCTCCGACCTAAGGAAGATGTCGTTTGAATCTGGGGGCGCGTCCCTCGCGAGGTAACGCGTCAATCCCTTTTGAGATTTCATCCCTCAAACTGTCCAAGCCCTCAAAAGTCAGACAGTTATCAGGATAACCCGACGCAACGACAACGCTCACCAGGGCGTTGTTGGCCATCTGTGCGCAAGTAAGACCCTGTGTTACCAGGGCCTTCTGCCGTTTCAACTCCCTGTTTGTGGGAGTTTCTCCGGAGCCCTTCTTCCTCTTGCCTATAGAATAGGCCTGAGGAATTGCTCCGGCTAAATTTCCCGCAGCCACTGCCCCCTGTGAGGAGCCTTGGCTGCTGTTTTCGAGCCGTGCATTACGGTTTCTCTTCCTTTGTGCTCCACAACGGTTCCTCTTCTTTACGGAGAGTTCCGTTAGTGGCACTCCCACGGCTTCGACATTTTTGTCTTCATCATCTTCACTGTTTCGCACCGCCTCTGGTGCGTTGTCCCTTACAGAGTCTCCCACTTTTAGCGGTGGTTTGGGAGAGGGACCCGAAGCGGATCCCTCATTGTTTGTGTTTTGCATTCTTGTTTTGTTGGGTAACATTTTTGTCCCACGAGAAGCTAGGGAAATAAGAAACACCCCTCACAGAGCCCCGCTTGCGGAGGGTGTTTCTATATACTAAGGGATTCGACCTGGTGTCCCAAAGTCCCCGTTAAGGCACCTCCTTCGAGACCCCCGCCTGTCCCCCTCTGCTAAGGATGGCAGGCCGGGATGTCAAAGGATTTGTTAACCCTGGTACCATTCAGCTCTCGATACGGCGATCACATCTTAGCTTGGGAGCATGAGAACTCGCGCTCTCGATATTCCAGTGAGCTTTGCTATTGCCCCCTGGAAGGACAGCTCCTTGGTTTGAGTCTCGCCGACCAGATTCCGCCAGTTCCCCAGCGTAGCCACACCTCGCGATATAGTCCCTCAGGTTCGCCAATTCCAGATCTGTGGTCAACGAGCCACGTAAGCCCTCCCATCGGCTACAAGGTCATGCGATCCCTAGTGAGGAAAATATATGGAGATACTTATCAGCTAAATGAAGACGCTTCTTATATATGACTCTTTCATAACTTTTGCCAAAGGCAAAGGTTACAAGGTCCAGAGGAAGAATGTCCACTAATTACGGCTGAAGAAGTGAAGAAAGTTATCGCTAGGCCAGATAAAATGAACAACTTTAGGTGGAAGAAGTTTACTTCTACGCACCAAAATTTAGCTGGTATACAGGGTGATTCGCACTTTATCATACACCTTGTATATACAGATTCCTTGTAAAAAACCAAACAACAAATCACAATGGCAAAATGTTGTACGCTCAATAGTATTTAAACTATTGATAATTGCAGCGAGCCAATAGGAGGTTGTTATTCTCGCGCGTTCATGAGCATCTTGCGCAAACGAACTGTTGATGTTTTTCTTCAAGTTAGTATGAGAATGCCGGTTCAGATTGTACGACTTCCCCTCCGTTTATTTTTGCAGAAGGTTTTGACTCTTTGGTGCAACTTCACACTTAAACGAGATTCCAAAATTATCAAGTACCTTTCACTGGCAACAAAATTGAAAAAAATTTCTTGAGGAGTCCATTACCTAAATTAAATGCATAATTTGCTTTGAATTCTGTAGAAGCCTCCTGCATTCTTTGCATTCTGCAAAACTACTCAAGTTAGATTGACTGCTACGCTAGCAGTGAATGAAGCTGAACTTGTTCTTTGATTTCCACAGAATTCTCCCGATTTCCGTAGAATTTCCTTCAAAATTTTTTCATCATAATTTAAAAAGTTCTTAATACTTTTCAAGCTATGAAAATACAAATTGAATTATTTGGTATTTGAAAACTTTTAACTTCTCTAAATTTCCTAATTATTTACCAATTGGTCAAGTTATGTCGAGGACTTAGCTTCCAGCGAATGATGATATAATCGATTCTTGAATTCCACAGAATTCCTTAAAATGCCCTGTAACATTTTTGAATATTTGAAATCTTTTTGAATGTCATCGAATGTTTTGAAATGTAAACTAAATCCAATTCCAGTTAGTATTTCGAATAACGAAGAAATGAAATAAGGCCCTGCTAATGTAGACACTTTCTACATTTTTAAACAAATGTGTATCGAATTCGAAGTCATGAAACTTAATTTTATATCTGGAAATAAAGAAATACCTTCGCCCGTCTTTTATAAACGTCCAGTTTTTCGACTGAGGAATTCAAACCAGGGATTTTTTTTAAGGCAGATGACTGTTTGTCATGAAAATGCAACCAAAACAGTCTGAAGCCTCAGTTAAAAAACTGTCCAAAAATCTTTGGAACCTTCTTTTCTCAACATACTAAGCAATTTATTCAGAAGCTCATGAGATTCCTCCGTCAAAACCAGACTCTTAATTGGATTCTTCAGGTGAAAAATTACCTAAAAAGCTTGCGAAAGCGATGTCATAAACATTTAACAGATGTAGTTCATTATTTTTGTAAATAATAAGGACTCTCATAACTTTCAATTGCTTCACAATTTCTAAAATCGTAAGAGTCTGAGAGTTTGAAAAATGATTTAGTTCTGTAATAAAAAATAATTTTAAAATGAAAAGTAAGATATAAATAACTAACTTCATGAAATAAAATTAGAAGTTGTCACTCATCTGTTGTTTTCCCGAAACTGACATTTGCATATTCGCTGATACGACAGTGCAATCTCACAAAAGTTCATTTAAAGTGAAATAATTATGAATTATATCTTAGAAGAGTATACCGAAATGTTAATAATGTATGGCGAATATGGAAGAAACAGGAATGCAACTTCACGAGAATACGCATCAAGTTTTCCAAACCGAAGGCACCCTAACCCACAACAAATTTTGCATTTAGTGAATAGAGCGAGAGGAACAGAAAATTTAGTTCCTGTTCGAAGATGCTATTGGCAAGGAGATGCAGGAATTCAGTTGCCTGTACATGATGAAGACGCGATTGTGAATAGTGTTCTTGAAGAACCTTCCATCGGTATACGGGGTCTTGCCGCAATGCATGAAACAAGTTACAGTACTTACCAAAGCGTATCACTTTTTAAGAGTGCAAAAGTTGCAAGAAAATGACTTTCCCAGACGCCTACAATTTTGCAACTGGTTGCTGGGGCGACATGCCAATGATCCAAATTTTCTGAAGAGTTTTATGCTTACTGATGAATGCACCCTTACAAGAAATGGAATTTTTAATTCCCGAAATTGGCATCATTATGGTTTTGAAAATCCTCATGTCACACTTCCAACCCGGAATACTCAGAACTGATTCAGTATAAATTTATGGTGCGGCATTGTGGAGGAACATGTGGTTACCTTTCATTTCCTGAATACAATCCATTTAATCTTTATTCCTGAACCCTCCGTACATTATTGTAAACCCATTTACACTAGATTGGTTCGTTTGAAATCGAGGGACATTTGAATGGTGAAATGTATGCCGAATTCCTGGAGAATCAATTGCCTGGCCTTCTAGAAGATGTACCATTGGATCTTCGTCAGAGACTCGTTTTCCAATAAGCTGGAGCTCCTGCACATAATTCGCTCGTTGCAAGAAGAGTTTTGAATAATATGTTTCCCGAAGCTTGGATTTGCACACGCGGTACACTTGCTCAATGGCCACCAAGATCACCTGATCTTACTTCTTGTGACTTTTTTTATGGGGATTTCTAAACGAAAAAGTTTATCAGACGCCGGTGCATATCAGGGAAGAACTTCTTAATCAGCTACAAGGAGCATTTGCCTGAATTACTCCCGACATTCTTCGGAAACTGTCAAGCAACATTGTGCGGTGCGCTGAATTATGTGCTGAACATGCAGGGTAACATTCTGAACAATATCTAAAATAACAAATTTTAGGAAAATAAGTTTTAAATAAATTTTCGTTTTCAGTAAACTGATACTTCAGTGATTTTTTCGTAACGAGATAGATCATGTTGCACATATCAAAAAACTTGAAATATTTTTAATGTTTCTTACCTATTATCATAGCAAATTTTAAAATAAATAGAATTGAAAATAAAAAGAACCTAACATCCTTCAAGCTTAGTAGACTTTCTTTCTTGAAAATTTATTAACAAGTCTGAAATAAACAGACACTCATTCTACCCGAACAAGTCGTTCTTTTCCATTCCTTGCAGAATTTCGGTTAGTTGTATTTTAACAAAATTAACAATGACTATAAGATTACAGAATGGAATGAACTCACTTTCGTGATAATTTATTTAGAAGCCTAAATAAATAGTCTATATGCTTCAAGTTTTATGATGATTTTAATTCACATAACATTTAGACTCTTTTAAAAAACAGAAAAGACTTCGGGTAGAATGAGTAAATAAAAATTTTATTGAAATTTGTGTCCGAAGAATTTGAATCGAGATATTCGATTTATGCATTGCAGTTTTTTCATGAAACTGCAGCTAAAAATGAATTTTGAAGTTGAGATTTGCTATCTGTAATAATTTAGTTTAGATTTAGTTGAGATTAAGTATTTAAATCGGGGGATTCCCTAAACAAGTGGCAGTGATATGTTTAACGAACTTCACATTGTTTCGAACCTTTTTTCTCTGGTCTGACTGTTACTACTTTTTTTACCAACTTGAAGTAAGTCATCAACAGTTCGTTCGCGCAAGATTCCCATGAATGCGCGAGAATAACAACTTCCTATTGGCTCGCTTGTCAATAGTTTAAAAACTATTGAGCGTACAACATTTTACCATTGTGATTTGTTGTTTGGTTTTTTACAAGGAATCTGTATGTACAAGGTGTATGATGAAGTGTGAATCACCCTGTATTTACTACTTTCTTGAACGGAGAACAACACGTCCCGCAGTGGCTAGTGGAACAACGCACGGTATTGATACCTAAGACCGGAGATTTGTGAAGGCCGAAGAACTACAGGCCCATAGCTTGTTTAAATATCATCTACAAGCTATTCACTGGCATGTTCAAACATCTATCGAGCCGGTATGGAGTGCAATAGTTGAACAACGTGGATGCAAGAGAGGGCTGGCAGGTTGCAGGGAGAACCTGTTAATAGACAGGTTTACTAACTAGGACTCGATCAGGTATCGACGAAATCTGTCCATGGCTTGGATTGACTACCGTAAGGCCTTCGATAACACGAACCATGAGCTACTTGTTAAGCTCCTTGAGTGCATGGAGGTGCATCCAAAAATAGTGAGATGCATAAAAGAGTTCATGCTCTTGTGGCGGACAAGATTTCTCATAACGTCTGACAAAAGACAAGTGACTACAAGCTATGTCACATATAAGAGACTCTCTAAGTCCGATATTTTTCTGAATCTCTCTCTTGCCTCTATCTATTGTGCTCCGAGGCAAAAGCTCTGGATATCTATGTGGCCCACCGAACAGAAGAGAATATAAGGTCAACCACTTGTTATACAAGGACGACCTTGTGCTCTCTGCTTCCTCGAACACATGGCCTAGCATCACTAACGCCTTTGGTGCTCAAAAGTCGTGTACAGGAAACAGAACATACGCTTCTACTAAGAGAACATACTGACATGCCACTTCATAGTGAATTCCATGGCATCGTACATAGAGAAGAGCTCTCGCTGGGTCTGTTCGACATGTTTCTCAAGTCTGCTGGATTAAGATCGGAGACTGAAGAATTTCTTTTCGCCTGTCAAGACGGCATTATGGGCACCTTAGTTTACGGCGAGCGCATAATGAATGTACCTGTAAGCGATACCAACTACCGAGCGTGCAAGCAAGAGCCAGAAACACTTGGACATATTCTCAGTTGATGCTCGAAACATGCACGCTACGGGTACATACAGAGACACAATGCGACTCTAAAAGTATTATATTACCATCTAAGGCACTTATATGGCGTTGATCTATTAACCGTCTTACCATACGCCCAGGGGGAACTCGAGGCCGATGTGGAGAATGATCAGTGTAAGATCTACTGGAATTTCTCATTTTCCACCACTCAACGTATCAGTGCTACGAAGCCTGATATTATCCTTCAAGATCTGAAGTACAAGATTATTTACGTGATTGAATTCTCGGCTCCAGCCGCTGGTAATACCACGACAAAGGAAGGAGAAAAACGGGCAAAATATCAGGGACTTCTTTTCGAGCTGAGTAAGCTGTATCAAGGCTACAAAGTCCATCTTGTAGTTCTCATAATCGGCGGTCTTGGAGGTATGAAAGCTTCATTTATTAGCCAACTCAACAAATTCCCGCCTGCCAGGATTGGTAGCTCTAAAAAAGTATCCAGAGGGGAAACCTTCATGTCCAACTGTTCCGGCTGCCGCGTAAGGTCATCCGCGGCTAGAGACCTGACTCCCAAGGAACAGTGTTGCCCGATGTTATCTCGCATAAATTTCCCGCTCTTGCTCACCTTCTAGGACAGAAGGTGCAGAAACGGATGAGGTACACGTTCCAGTTGCTCCGGGATTGGTTGCATTAAGGAACCATGATCGTAGCTTGCAGAGCCTACAACTTCTCTCAAAATGAGCTGAGTCCCGGTGGCTCAGTTGTTCACACGCTCGGACTCCACGTTACAGGTCCAGGGTTCGATCCATGAGCCGGTACTTTTTTAAATTCGTCTATGTACCTTCACCGAGGTTCTGGTGGTTCGGATCCCACCTTAAACTTTAGGTTACCCCATCATGCACTTGATTGCAACCCCGTCCGTGAATGAGGGGGTAAGCCCCAGGCTTTGCCCAATATGTTCGGACACCCGCTTTTATCACAGTACTTTACTGTATTATAATAATGCGTCCGTGACTGATAATACGTATCGGGACAGCCCCGTGCCTACTATTCAAAATAATAAAAAAAATTCAACTCAAACCAAAAATGCCTTCGACATATTGGGCTGTAACCATCTTAAGCCTGGGACATTGATTTATTAATATAATACTGTGTCCCCCATCATGCACTTGATTGCAACCCAGTCCACGGGGTAAAAACCAGGCTTCGCCAAATATCTCAAGGCACAAGCTCTTATCAAATCACTTGATTGCATTATAATGATGATGCGTCCGTGACTCATAATATATACCGATACAAACCCGCGCATACTATTGAAAAAAAATAAAAATCCAACTCTAACCAAAAAAGCCTTCGAAATATTGGGCTGTAACCATCCTAAGCCTGAGATATTAATTTCCATGTATACCATTAGGCCATTTCCCTTTCGGGGTAGGCGTGACACTACCCGATTCGGGTAGTGTTTCTAGGTGGATAGTTTCTTGTATTAAATAACTACAAGTGTAGGCTCACCACACCCACGACGATATAACAGAATATAATGTGTGATTTGTGGAAGTTGGAATAATTTATTATCATTTATTTATACATTACCATTATTTTGGTTATTTATAAATTAATAATAATAATAAATGAATAATACTTGATAAATAGTTAATAATAAATAAAAATGAAGGAAAATAATTAATTTTGATTAAAATTTTCAATAAATTATTAACCTTAATTACTTACTATATATATAATAACCTAGACTTCTTCAGATTTTATATTATTGGTGTTATTGGCTAAGGCATAAGCCAATCAGATATCCATGCCTTTATTTACCATCCTATTGGCTCTGCCTAAGCCAATCCTGAATTAGAAGTTAAAGATCTTTTACTTAAATTGATCATATTTTTTTTCAAAGTAAAGATAAGTATCGACCTACTGGTGTATTGGCCACCTAATTTCCACAATTTAAATATTGATCTACTGGTTTATTGGCCACTTAATTTCAAAAGTTTAAGTATGACCTACGAGTTCATTGGTCACTTGATTTCTGTTAAATGAATATTTTGTTGTGCCTGAAGGGCGCCAGATCGTCTACCGATGAAAACCTTAAACGACCAAAAGTTATTGAATTATTTCAGTTCCTATTACTGCCCATAGTTACTTCTTAGCTTATTCTCCACTAGCTCAACACAGAGAGGGACAGGGTAAGAAATAGGCTGTACAAGGAAGACAATTCAGAACAGTAGCATTAAGTAAATACGACTAAAATACGGATCACAATGAAATTCATTAATTTCCGGCCATTGGTGCCTCACAAGTCCAACGAAACAATTCTGTAAAGAAACAATTCATTTTAACGACCCTCCAACCTGGTGGTCCATGAATGATACGATCGGTCATGTGAGGTCACCGCCATTTTGGATGATCGATATCAAAATAACTTATATATGGGTCATTCCATGTCAGATTTACAATCAAAATTTTGATTCACTTCAAATTTTTTTTCCTCATTCTAGAAAGGAAAAAAAATGACACGTATTTTCTTTGTTCAATATGATATGTAAATTTTCTAAGTTATTGATTTTTTTATTTTTTAAGTGCAAAAAATGTTTTTTTCAATACTGCTTCTAATATTCAACGAAGAGTATAGAATACATAAATGAAATATGCCATGGGATCTACTATTAAGTTCATGCTTTGACGAAAAATCAAAAACGGTATTTAGTACGTTCTATGCAACAATGAAGTAAACAAATGGAATTATCTCAAAAGGGACATGCTTGAATTGAGTAATGTCTTGTGCACTTTGTTCGTTAAGTACACAGAACTATGTGTCAAAATTTGGAAGTGGACCGTTTAATACTTTTCGAGAAAACAATTATTTTGTGTGACCGCCCGCTTGGAGCGTGCAACGGGAAGCATAGAGTCAAGCGCACTCAAACATTTGTAGGTGAGTCTACCATATTTCGATGAGGATTTTACGCAGTTTCCACAAATAAACGTCGATAAATACTAAAAAGTCTTTTGAGAAAGAAACACTGTTTAATTCGAAAGCAGTCATGCAATTTATTAACAATGTACTTTTACATCCAATACTTCCAAATAAATGAAAATTGAATTGTTGTCAGTCTTGCGGGTTTTTTTCTACTTTTTTCGAGAATTTCTTTTTTTCAAATATGCAGCTGAAAAGCTGACGGTTTGAAAATTTGGAAAACGAGAATAAGCTCTGATTTGCAATTGACGATTCGTAACTGGTTCAACACAGTGTATTTTTTGCGTACCTGGTATCGTTTTACACTCATCGAAACGTTTTTTCAAAAAATTAGCTGCTTCGTTGTAAGATTCTTTAGTTCTGTAGGCAACAGAGATATTTGATAACGGAGAATCGCGATGAGCCCATTCGTAGAGTTGTAATGGTGTCGTTATTTGATCATAACAGACCTTTGAAGACTAGCTTTTCGCGCTTGTCTTTTCAAGGCTCCTCCCGCGCCGTCACAGGGACCCTTACCATGAGCTGTGGCTTGAAAATGCCATATCGCAGTTCGATCAAAGTCTTCCTTATATTCGTAACCAGTTCCGAATCGTCAACTGCAAATCAGAGCTTATTCTCGTTTTCCAAATTTTCAAACCGTCAGCTTTTCAGCTGCATATTTGAAAAAAAGAAATTCTCGAAAAAAGTAAAAAAAAAACCCGCAAAACTGACAACAATTCAATTTTCATTTATTTGGAAGTATTGGATGTAAAAGTACATTGTTAATAAATTGCATGACTGCTTTCGAATTAAACAGTGTTTCTTTCTCAAAAGACTTTTTAGTATTTACCGACTTTTATTTGTGGAAACTGCATAAAATCCTCATCGAAATATGGTAGACTCACCTACAAATGTTTGAGTGCGCTTGACTCTATGCTTCCCGTTGCACGCTCCAAGCGGGCGGTCATACAAAAAAAATTTTTTCTCGAAAAGTATTAAACGGTCCACTCCCAAATTTTGACACATAGTTCTGTGTACTTAACGAACAAATTACACTAAAAATGATTCAATTCAAACATGTCCCTTTTGAGATAATTCCATTTGTTTACTTAATTGTTGCATAGAAAGTACTAAATACCGTTTCTGATTTTTCGTCAAAGCATGAACTTAATAGTAGATCCCATGGCATATTTTATTTATGTATTCTATACACTTCGTTGAATATTAGAAGCAGTATTGAAAAAAATATTGTTTGCACTTAAAAAATAAAAAAATCAATAACTTAGAAAATTTACATATCATACTGAACAAAAAAAATACGTGTCATTTTTTTTCCTTTCTAGAATGAGGAAAAAAAATTTCAAGTGAATGAAAATTTTGATTGTAAATCTGACATGGAATGACCCATATACTAGGAGTCAACGACCCTCCAGCATGGTGGTCCATGAATGACATGAAAGGTCATTTAAGGTCACCGCCATTTCGGACGATCAAACGTAGCAAATACTCAACCCCGCACAGACTTGAAATTTATAATTTTATGTCGTACGTCAATTATATGACTGACCTTCAGACGATTGTCTGTAAAAGGCTAGTGTTCATTAATTCAAGAATTATAATAAGTACCGCGACATTTCCATCATTTATTAAGTACTAAGATATTTCAATCAATGATTAGCTACTACGAAATTTCAATCACTCACTAAATACCACAGCGTTTCAATCAAGTTTTAGAAATAGCCTTATTTTCGAATCAATTATTAATTGCTACGCTAATCACGTGGTTGATCCACGTCGTAACGACCTTCCATCATGGTGGTCCAGTTCTGACACCGAAGGAATAACCTCTAAGCGGAGGCGTGACAACTGTGCCGAAAGCTGAATGGCACCTTGGTGAGGTGTCTTAAACGGTGAATCTGGGATACCCGGCGACCTCTCAGAGTATGCAGCCTTATCCTTGCATGCGGGGCTCTACCAGGCTGGACGAACCATTTTCCTTAGCTGCTCGTGTGAACAGCAATGATAGCACCAAACATAGTTGTAGTATGTGCGGTTCAACACAATTGCACGCGCAGGGCTTCCGACCATGGGTCGGACAACAATGCCGACTATCCTGGAGTTGGAGGAGCTAATCAAGACGGAGTCATTGCGATTGACCGGCAGAATCTCGTTACTTTCAAGTGGCTGGATCGACTCAGGGACGACCTGCTGGAGTGCTATGATACCAGTATGGCCTCTCAACGAAAGGGTTACATGGCGCGACTGCATACTCTGTGGTGCGAGAAACACCCAGAGCTCTCGAATTTTTGGCGAAAACGTCTGCGGAAACGTGCCGAGGAACTGCGGAAAAGGGGTTATATAAGCGGAGCGCCTACTCATCCACAGCCAGAACAAGCCGACAACAGAGAAAGAGAGGCGACACTGAGAACAACCACGAGCTGGCATCCAATAGAGGACAACGTTGCTTCAGGACACGGAGAAACATCAACATTCAGTTTTCTCTTAAGCCCAAACATCTGACTGAACTGGATGACAAGCTTCGTAAAGATTTTTCCGGAAAACCCGACTTCAGGGCTATCAATTATAGTATGTAAAATGCAGTGAGAGCTTTCGCAGATGCAAACCGTGAAACAAAACCAACGGCTGATCATAAGACCAAAGACGATTGCCAAGGTTCGACAGTTCGCGCGCGAACTGTGGATCCCGCATTACACACACTCAACAAGTCAGAGCTACTGACCATCAGGCAGCATATTGTTGACAGAATACGAGTACCATCTAACGCTAGGAGAAGTCTAGAGCGGAAGGAGAGGTGGGTCAGAGAAAATCAACAGTTTTTTTCTGACCCATCTCGACTATTCCAAGACCCTCCAGTTACTGTCGTTCACCCGCCCACACCAAAGGAGGTCGAGGCATTTTGGAGAGAAGTCTACGGAATCCAGCATCCACTGAAAGGATACTCAATGAATATAAATAGATTCAAGGAGCTGTGCAGTGACCTCATACCACCTGAGGATGAATGCCCACCTATCACTACCGAGGAGGTGAAAAACGTATTAAGAGGCATTAAGAATTATTTCGCTCCAGGACCAGACCTTCTGGTGAAAGAAGTTTCCTTCAATCCACCAGCATCTGGCCCGCATCTCCACCTCATATCTAAAGTCGGAAGACCCTACTCCGGATTGGCTGGTGGAACGGTGCACAGTGCTCCTGCCGAAGTTGGGCAACTCAGCTGACCCTGAGAATTACAAGCCAATGACTTTTCTGAACAGACTGTATAAGATTTTGACAGCTATCCTAAATGATAGGATTGTACAGGCAATTGGACCTGTGTGGCGAGAGATGTACGAACAACGTGGTTCAAAGAAAGGCGTAGCAGCATGTCAAAGGAACCTGCTTATCGATTGATGTGTCTGTAAAAAAGCAGCTGCCTATCTGCGTTACCTATCGGTGGCCTGGATTGATTATCGGTAAGCTTTTGATTCAACCTTCCGCAGACCATGAGCCCTCTCCTCATTTGCCTCACATTATTGCCACTATCTCTTGCACTTCGCTATTCCGAAAGGTACCTCTGCGGCAAACCTGGAAATCGAAAGCATAAGGTCACTCATGTATTTTACAGGGATGATCTTAAGATTTATGATAAAAATCACTAAGAGAAACTACATCCAGCTCTAGAAACATTTGCGCTGGAGAAACCTATATATACCTGGGCATGCCATAGAGCCACTTTCAGGACGTGACATCTATGAAGGATACTCTGTTCAGAATATTCTGTTAAGCTAATCGTCTTGATAATCGGCGCTCTTGGAGATGCCAAGGTTTCACTGGCCAATAGCCTGAAAAGCATCCCTGCGTGTTAACAAAATGCTGAGACACCTGCGGGGAAAATGCAAAAGGTGGTCATCCTTGGGTCACTCCGTATCTTCAGGGTGCACGAGACCTCTACCAGATCATCGTATCGAATCCGTCGCAGACTGTCACCAGATTTTTCAGATTAGTACCCGCTCCCGGCGAAATCCTGCGGTTGTCCTTATGA